>QEOT01008021.1:51077-78417 GCA_003123785.1 Pterocarya stenoptera
TTAAATTAATAAATATTAGTTATAAAATATTTAATTATAAAATAGATTTAATAATATAATTATAAAATATTTTACACTTAAATTAAAAAAGAAACTTATAATATAATATAACATATGAATTATGAACGCTTAAATTAATAAATAATAGTTGTAAAATATTTATTAAAAAACTATATACATAATATAATGTTAAAATATTTTACACTTAAATTAAAATGGAAACTTATAATATCATATAACATAGAAATTATTAACACTTAAATTAATAAATAATAGTTATAAAATATTTGTAATATTGGTGATTTGTAATGTAATTTTGCAATATATTTGTGATTTGCTTTTAAATTTATAGTATAATTGTAGGAGTTGGACAGTTTTGAATTTTAGGATTATTTTTATATGTACTTGAACCTTAGACTCGTTCGAGAGTTGTGGCCAAATAATTCTCTTAAAGAATGTTGGGGTACAACTCTTGAATTGTCCAAAATGAAGAGTTTGAGATTCTATCAGCTATATGGCTGATATATTAAGTTTAAATTCTTGTGTTAGTCAATTAAAATTTTGGTTCAGTGTTTCCTTATATTTTTCGAATATGTGGTCTGTAAGTTTTTCGGCCCATGAATAGTATCGATAACTTATCGTGACTAGCGTACTTGGAGAATTGTAGGAAAATGCTGCCGAAATTTTTACTAACATTAAAGTTTTGGACTGAGTATATATACGATATAGATGATAATCTCTCAAATGGGATAGGATCAACTACCTTATAAAATAAATGGTAAACAAGTATGAATGTACTCTTGATAGTGTTTATCAAATCATTTGAGTTTTTTTGATAGACATCTGACAAATAACGGTTCTTAGCAATGGATAAAAGTTGGATGCTATTGGGAGATAGACTTGGGCGAGACTATAAGGAGTATGCATAGAGGGTGAAATTTTTTCTAGAGTTTGCTCGCATGAGTATTGAGAGTCTAGGATATATAAGATGTCTGTGCAAAAGGTGCAAAAATCTTAGTTCTTATAATTTGGTGGTAGTAGAGGATCATTTATTTGTAAATGGAATCGATCCTAAATACTCACCTTGGGTCTTACATGGCGAACCATTTCTTAAAGAAGTTAGATTTAGCAGTCAGACCAATCAAATAAAGGAGGGTAACGACACCGACATGGAGGACATTAATGTGGATGATCCTAATGATAGTGATGATAATGAAGAGGATATGACTAAGATGTTAGGCGATCTGGGTGCAGAAATTTTTGATATGAGGGATGGAGAAGGAACATCTACACAATCATTTAAGGAAAATGGAAATTTTAGAAGACTGTGGGAGGATGCACAAAGAGAGTTGTACGAGGGGTGCACTCGTCATAGCAAGTTGTCTTTCACTGTGAGGGTTGCTTCATATTAAAGCTATTTGTCGTATTTCTACCAAAGTCATCGACATGTTGCTTGAATTATTTAAAGAGCCTATTCCTCATGATAATGTATTACCCCGTAATTTTTATGAAGCGAAGCAATTGAAGCGAGGGCTAGGATTTGATTATAACATCATCCACGCTTGTAAAAATGATTGTAGTCTCTACTGGCAGCAATATGCAAAATTTGACTCATATCCAGTGTGTTATGAGTCCAGATGGACATCCGATAAACGTAATGTACCCCATAAAGTTTTAAGACATTTTTTGATGATTCCTTGACTTCAAAGACTATTTACGTCCGGGTTAACTGCGAAATATATGACTTGGCATCACACAAAAAGAGTCCAAAATGAAAACTTCCTCTCGCATCCTGCAGATTCCTTACAAAAGAATAAATCTGACGTCGAGTATCCATGGTTTGCTGAAAAACCTCGCAATGTACGTCGTTGTTTAGCAACGGATGGTTTTAATCCATTGGGCAACATAAGCACTTCTCATAGTACTTGGCCTATCATATTAATGCCTAATAACTTGTCACCATGGAAGTGTATGATAGATCCGTATTTTATGATGACTCTATTGATACCAAGGCCAAGGTCACCAGGGAACTAAGTATATAACATGTTACTTTCAAGTTACTTTGTATTTATACTAATTGTTTATAATTATTGAAAGGATGAGTTTGAGCTTAATTTTGGCTGACGAGAGGATCGATTAACGGTTGAGGAACTGATGTCGAATGCAATCCAAAGGTACAAAGGTCGATGCCATACATACTATAAGAAGTTTAGTACTACAATAGAGGCGCGCCAAAATGCATTCCAAGCAATGCCACCAAACGAATGGGAGAAGGTTTGTGATATGTTTGAAGATCCTGCTTATCAAATAATTTCACTGCTATCTTTTTTTAATAGTATATGATAGATGTATTAAAGATATAGACATAATTTTTTTTTTTTAGCAACAGAGTACTGTGAACAAAGCAAATAGATCAAATTTAACGATACATCATCATGCGGGTTCTCGATATTTTCATCGTTTGTCTAACAAAATGGTAAGTTATTCCACTCCCTGTTAAATATTAACATATAATACACTTCTGATTTAAGTTCTAATATAGATTTTCTTTTTGCAGAAATAAGAAAGTGCTGCTAACTATGATCTGACCCAATTGTATGCTAAATCACATAAGAATCATGATGGTGTTTGGACCAGTCCCGAAGCAGAGGCAAATTATGTAAGTTTAAGTTTCTTTAATTCCATTGTGACTATATATTTTTATTACTTATACTAACTAGTATGTCTTTGTTTTTGTAGGACAAGATGATATCTCTTAAGGAAGCTGCTGCGGATCCATCTGATGCATCATCTGTCAACGTTGCTCAAATCCTTTCTCAAGTTCTTGGATCATGTTCTGGATATTTGAGGGGCTTAGAACGTTGTGTTAAGTCATCCTCAACATCATCATCCTCTTCTCGAGCTAGATCAAATGACAACAAGACTAAGGAATTGGAAGAAGCAACACTTGACATAGAACGATTGAGGTCCAAGGAAAAAAAGTTGCTGAGCCGATTAGATTAAGCAGTAGATCTTGAGGCGAGATTAGAAGAGAACATGCAGAGGAGACTGGGGATGGAGGAACAAAAAGCTATGCTTCAATAGTTGCAGTCAATTATGTCATAAAACTCTATACCACCACCACAATTATAAAAATTAATTTTTTTTTCTTTCATTTTCTTTCTATTATTATGTTCCAAAACATTTGAACAATTGATGTTTGAATTGCAATTTGTGTAATACTATTATGGTATTTTTAGTTAATTAAATTATGTTCTGTATAATTCATACTGTTAGAGCGGTAAATAACAGTCCAAACGATAAATTACCATTTAAAAATCCATTCGAATAAAAACAGAGCATTCGAACAAAACATAACCCATTCGAATGATAAAAGAGAAATACAATTTGAACGGACATAATTTATATTCGAACAAAAGTCATTCGAACAAAATTTTTGGGTTCAAACACTCCTTTCGTTCGAACACTATCAAATATGGTTATTTGTTCAACTCTAAATTTTATTTTGTAAGAATGGACGGGTCGGTTCGAACTGACAAATATTCCATTCAAACAATTTGTTGAGACGAAATTGGTTCATCCCTAAAAGAAATTCCCTTTCGAACACTTTCGAATGGTTCCTTAAAAAACATTTTTACACCTCCCTCTTTTTTCTGAAACAAGTACCTCTGAATTAGAAGAAATACCACGCTCGTTTGTTCTTGCCCTTTGATTGAACAGATTGTCTTTCACCATACTCATAGTCATCACACCATTGGGAGTTAAATTATTGAGAGACACAACCAAAGATTCCCAATTGTATGGTAAGGAACCCAACAAAATTAAATCTTGAACTTCATCATCCAAGACAAGTTTCATGGTAGACAACTCATTTAACAATTCTTAAAAATTATTCAGATGCTTTGCAACACTTTGTCCATCCATGTGATTTAAATTCACAAGTCTTCTTATCATAAAGACTTTGTTTTATGCAGTCTTTATCTCATAAAGACTTTCTAATTTCATCCAAAGACTAGAAGCATTTATTTCTTTACCTACATGATCGAAGACACTTTGAATAACCCATTGCCTGATATGACTTACAGCTTTCTTATTCAATTTCTTCCATTCATCATAAGTTTTCTTTTCTGGTTTAACACCAACCAAATCAATAGGTTCAAATAACTCTTTGCAATACAATACATCCTCTATCCTTGTCTTCCAAATTGAGTAACTGGAATAAGTGAGTTTAATCATGCCACCAGGTAAATCCTCTATTTAATCCATACAGACAATTAACAAAATAATCAACCAAGCTCTAGTACCACTTTTTGTTAGGGTGAACACAAAAAACATAATGGGAATATTTTTTACCTTTTTTCTCTCTCTTCCTATTTCTCTCCATACCACACACATGGGAGAACCTTCGTTTAAGACAAAAGCCCTATTATTCAAAAATTACTAAAATGCGACTCAAGTGACCAAATGGGTTTTCCCCACAAGGAGGAACCCACCCAATAAATATCATGTATAAAAGAGTATAAAGTATAAATTCATACACCCCAATCCTCTCGAGGGCTCCCCTGAGTAGAGGTTACCCTACCTACTAGATGCAGGTTTGAATTATTTTATCTTTCATTCCAGTCATTCCTTTTGTGTGTGCAAGCTATGGATGGTAATCTGGAGAAGATGCACGAGCGTCTGTCATTAACAGAAAAGGAAGAGGAAGTTATGGTGGTGGATGAAGCACTCTAGATGGTGCTCTAGATAGAGGTGGAAGATGTTTTTGTTTAAACTTCATGCTGTTAAACACTTCAACAAGGAAGCGTTCAAGAGTACGATGAGGAAACTATGGCATCCTGGTAAGCCGATCTCTATTAGGGATGTAAATGCAAACTTGTTCATTGTTGAATTTGATGATCCTTGGGATAAAGAACGTTTTAAACGAGAGGGTCCTTGGGCATTTGATAAACACTTGGTGTTGACAAGTGATGTAAAAGGGCTTCAACAAGTACATCACGTGTCGTTCTCAGTGGCACTCTTCTGGGTTCATATCCATGATCTTCCAATTATGTCTAGGAACTGGAAGATGGGGCATATTATTGGTAAGGAATTAGGGAGGGTGGTGGAGGTGGAATTGGAGAAAAATGAATTAGCCTGGGGAGAATTCATGCGTATTAGAGTTGGTTCGGATGTGACGAATCCATTGTTGCGTGGTAAAAATATTTGTGTGGGATCATCTAATCCTATCTGGGTTCGTTTCTTTTATGACTGCCTCCCAAATTTCGACTAAGTATGTGGTACCCTTGGACATAGTAATAAGAATTGCAGTTAGGGTAAGCCAACGATGGAGCAGTTATCGGTTTCTGCATTTCCTTATGGACCCTGGCTACGTGCAGGTAACTTTGGTGATTATGGGGCTCTTGTGCATGATAGGCAATTTCAGCAAAAAGATAGCAATAGTCTGGCAGCTAATGAGAAAGTTTAGATCACTGACGACTCTCCGATACATCTGAATATGGAAGTTAATGCATATAACATTTTTTGAGTAGGATGTTGGGGCTCATATTTTGGTTAATTTTCAAAATTGTGATAATAATCCTAAGTTTCCGTTACAGGGGAGCTGTAAGGTGGAGCATATCTCAGGCCAACAGTTGTGTTGCAAGATTCCAGGAGATAAATTGGGAGAGTGACCAAGTGATGGTTACACTAGTCTCAGTATGGATAGTGATCAACAGAGGGATAATTTTGTCATTTCTATTGGGGAGACTTTTGTAAAAGAAACTGGCATAAAGGATGTGCAGGCAAAATCAAAAGGATCCAATAACACAACTCTCTCACGTAAATGGAAAAGGGTTTTAAGGCCTCATGTTCATAATTCTCTATCCATCAATGATCAAGGGGGATCTAAAAGAGCACTTTGTTCAAATTCTGTTGTGGAAGTGGCTAGAGCTTCTAATAGACTGAAAAATAAAGCAAAACCTCATGGGGAGAGTAAGGACAACAACCAATAGTGATCGGTGGAGGCTGGTACACAGCCCCACCGAGATCAATGAAGGTCTTAAACTGGAATACACGAGGGCTTGGGAGCCCTCGTGGTATTAGTGCTCTTTCTAATCTTATCAAAAGAGAAGATCTCGATGCTTTGTTCTTGCAAGAGACAAAACTTAATGTTGCAAAGATGGAATTATGTAGAGTTCTCTTAAGGTTTAATTGCTATCTAACAGTTGACGCTATGGGTAAAAGTGGGAGGCTAGCACTACTATGGAAAAAGGAAGTTCAATTATCTATACTTAGTTACTTAGCTTCTCACATTGATGCTAAGGCATCTGTTGGGTATAAAATCAACAACCAAGAATCAAGCCCTGTGATAAGGCCAAATAGAGATAAGGCAATTAAGTTGATTCAATCACGTAAGAGGAAATGATTTCACAAGGCAAGTATGACTCAATTACTCCAAGAAAGGAAACCTCCATAAAGGGAGAGAATCTCCTCATATTTAAGAAGACTACATTACGCACAGAGACTCAAAAAAATATTCTCTTCAGGATGATGGCATTTTCTTCAACCTCCAAAATTTCTAAAATCCTCCATTGTATTAGAGAAATGTGAGGCAATGAGAGACTGTACAACCACTCAACTTAGTAGATTTCACCCTCAAACGACCCGTGAACGTAGGCTTTTATGTCTCTCTTTATTTATATTTTATGTATTTATTTACTGTTTATTCTCATGGATGAATGTTCAAGTGCTTGTTCGACATCGAAATTCACTACAAGAAAAAGGATTTTTGTGACCAATTTATTGCAACCAAAAGACTATTTGCTACCAATTTTGGTTGCAAATAGTCATTTTGCTGGAATTAACTAGTCGCAAATAAGCAGTTTTCTTGTAGTGAAACCACCATCGTGGGACTTTTTGACTACATCGTGGCCCAAATCACCTCTACGGGTCGGCGATGACTCTTTCCTCATGTTTTAGCCTATTTTGCAAATTTATGTTGTAATAGATTAGACGAAAATGTTGAATATTTGAAATTAAAAAGTGTTTTATATTTGAATAATGTTTGAGAATGATATTATGAGAAGTTTTGAGATGAGACTCATCTCATTTTCCAAGCATGGTCAACTATTTCTGGCAAATAATATTTTTGTCAAATATTTTGGTCAACTATTTCTGGCGATATTATCACTGTAACAGGGATACTATTTCTATCTAATATCTTATTATTTGTGGTAAAAAAAAATCGTAAAAAATAATGTATTATTTGCAACTATTTTTTATTTTCGCTGCAAAATATATTGCATTTAAGACAAGACTAAAGCGATGACGAGAAAAAGTCACAAAAAATATGTATTTTGGCGAGTTTGCCAGAAAAAATTAGTATTCTTGTAGTGCTATTGGTAATTGAGAGTGAGCATGTAGTGTTTTGAGGGTGTGAGTCTATGTTAACAACTATATTATATATATAATTAATTGGATAATGGTGCAAAGTATAAAAATACATTTCCAATAATTTGAGGGTGTGACTCTGCTTTTTCCTTTCTCAAATTCATGATAATGTGCAGCAATATAATTAGCGATTTTATTTATTATTACGCAAATATTTATTTATGGTTTCCTACTCTTTTAACATGAACTCAATATTGAGATCAAACGACTAGCAAGTGAATTAACTACTTAAAAAAATGAGTACAGTATTTAATCCACAATATATATAATACAAGCCGGCCTCTTGAACAAACTATATATATATATATATTGTCTTTCGACAAAGAGCATTAATAGCATCTGATAACACTAGATTAATTATTAAGTGGTATATATTGTTATCTAAACATGGGGAGCTGTCGGTGGTGGTGGCATTAGTGGCGTAGCAGGAGATGTTCAAAAACTAACGAACAAAACAGGGGAGCAACGGAAGAGGTATCCCTCCTGTATGTGAAAATCTGCTTGTGGGTGTCCCGATGCACACTGCTTCCAAATCACGGCAAAGTCTTCATCTTTCGGATACACTTCTTTGAGTTGCTCGAAACCAGTGATTTCGGTCTTCATGGTTACAAGTGTGGATGCACGTCGACTGAGAGCATCGGCTACTCTGTTTTGCTATCCAGATTTATGTTTGAGCACCATGGTGAATTTTTGCATGAAGCTAATCCACCTAGCGTGCATACGGTTCAGGCTGTTCTGAGTATTGATGAACTTCAGTGCGTGGTGATCGCTGTAGAGGACGAATTCATGCTGAATCAGGTAGTGTTCCCAATGCTTCAAAGACCTTATCACTACATAAAATTCTAGTTCATAGGTGGTCCACTTGCGTCTGGCCTCATTTAATTTTTCACTGAAGAACTCCACAGGACGTCCCTCTTGGAATAGGACAGCGCCTATGCCGACTATGGAGGGGTCACATTCAACTTCAAAAATTTTGTCAAAACTGGGGAGGGCGAGCACTAGCGCAGTGGATAGCTTTTCTTTGATAATGCTGAAGCTATCCTCTTGCTCTCTTCCCCACAAGAAACGCCCTTTCTTCATACATTCTGTAATGGGGGCTGCCAAGGAACTGAAATTTCGGATAAACCTGCAATTAGGGGTGTAAACGGGCCGGTCCGGTCCGGTCCGGCCATGGACCGAATTTTTTCGGTCCATGGTTTGACCGGACCGGACCGGACCGAACTCCTATAGGGACCGGACCGGACCGGTAGTCATCTGTCCGGTCCATTCGGTCCGGCCCTTTTTTTTTTTTTCTTTTTTCACATCAATTAATAAAAAAAATTATTTACAATACTAAATTAATTTATACTATAACTCTTAATACTTAATAGTAGTAATAATATATTAAAGAATATATTAATATATTGATACTAAATATATATAGTTATAGACTTATAGTGATTAGTTATTATGAATCATGATTAGTATAACTATATAACTATAGTCTATACTTAATTATAATATGGTATAATTATATATTAGTTAGTGATAGGATTATGTTAGATGAAAATTATATAATTAATTATATATATAATTTTTTTTTTTTTTTTTAGGTTCGGTCCGGTCCGGTCCAAAAAACACATGGACCGTGGACCGGACCGAATTAATTCGGTCCGATAAATTTCAGACCGTGGACCGGACCGAATGAACTCGGTCCGGTCCGGTCTCGGTCCGGTCCATTCGGTCCGGTCGGTCCGCTTACAGCCCTACCTGCAATAGAAGGTTGCGAGACCATGGAAACTGCGAACCTGGATGACGGTGGTGGGGGTCAGCCAGTCACGTATCGCACGCACCTTCTCTTCATCAACGTGTATTCCTTCAGCACTCACTACAAATCCTAGAAACAACAACCTGCTACTCAAAAAGGTGCACTTTTTTAAGTTAACAAACAATTTGTGATGAAAAAGTGCCGATAAAACTTCTCTGAGATGACTCAAATGATCAGTCTCATTACGGCTGTAAATGAGAATATCGTCAAAATAGACCACCACTAATTTTCCGATGAAGGGCTTGAGGACTTGGTGCATGACACGCATGAAAGTGCTTGGCGCGTTAGAGAGGCCAAACGGCATTACCAGCCACTCATACAAGCCTTCTTTGGTTTTGAAAGCCGTTTTCCACTCATCGTCGGGCCGGATGCGTATTTGATGATACCCACTTCGCAAATCAATTTTTGAGAAAATATTGGAGCCTGCAAGCATGTCCAGTAAATCAGTTAATCAGGGAATGGGGAACCGGTACTTTACCGTTATTTTGTTGATGGCACGAATGTCCACACACATCCGCCAACTCCCATCTTTCTTTGGTGTGATTAATGGGGGTACCGCGCATGGGCTCATGCTCTCTCGTATCAGCCCCTTGCGAAGAAGGTCCTCCACTCATCCTTGTAATATAATGTGTTCATTGGGGCTCATCCTATAGTGTGGCAGATTTGGCAAACTTGCCCCAGGAACCAAGTCAACGTGATGCTGGACATCCCGCATTGGTGGAAATCCTTCGGGTAATTCAGGGGGTGCGAGGCCTTCGAATTCAGTCAAGAGATATTGTATTTGTGGGGGTACATCAGGGGAATCAACAACCTCTTCTCCTTTTATTACCAAGGTCCATATTTCGCCCAACTCTTTGGCCACTTCAAGGAAGTGATCTTGGCTTACAGTAAACAGGGTAGGCTTCTCCTCAACCTACAAGGAGTTGGGACCTTTGTCCCCCAAAGGCATTAACACTATCTTCCGGTCTTGCCACTAAAAGGAGTAAATATTGTCACGTCCCTTGTAGATGGCATCCACGTCGAATTGCCACGGCCTCCTGAGTAGAATATGACAGGCGTCCATCTCAACCACATCACACGTTGCCTCATCTTGGTAGTACTTCCCGATGGAGAAAGGCACACGGCACACACTGCTAATCTTGGCTTCTGCTCCCTTTCAGATCCAGCTGATCTTATAAGGACGTGGATGTTTGTCCATTTTTAATTCCAGTGCATTAACAAGGGCTCTTGAAACTATAATGTCGCTGGTTTTTTTCTTCTAGCTTCGGGGATAGTAAGACTCGCTGGACGACACAACTGACTGGTTCTCCTTCAACAAATTCCTCTTCTTCGCCCTCTTCATTGCTTTCTCCCTCTCTCTGGTCCTCCTCACCCTCTTCTATTACATGGACCGAACGGCGTGTGGGGCACTCGTTGGATCGATGCCCCTGTTGGTTGCACCGAAAACACTTCCCTATCATAGGCCGAGTGTAAGGATTACTGCTACCCCCTTCTTTATGTACTGGAGCTTTTGTGTTCTGTGTACTGCTCTCCCCTCTCTGTAACTTGCTATATGGTGGTGGTCGTGAATCTTTGGGTTGTTGTTGGATGGCAGGCTTGACTTGTGTTACTTGGCTCGGTATCCTCGGTGGTGGTCTGGCCAGTTGCATTTCAATCTTCATAGCTAAATTGACTGCTTCCGAAAGGGACCACACAGTGTGCAAAGAAACCTTGTCCTAGATGGCCACATGTAAACCCCCCATATATCTTGCAATTTGTTGACCCTCCGTCTCCGAAAGGTTATTACGAGCATTTAGCCAATAAAACTCTTCCATATAGTCACTTATAGTCTTCGCTCCTTGCTTGCAGTTTTGGTATTGTTGGTAGAGAATTTGCTCATAGTCCGGAGGAAGGAATCTAGCCCTCATCAGGCGTTTCATCTTAGGCCATACGCGCACTGGTTGCTTGCCTTGCCTCCTCCTGTTGTTCTGCATTTGTTCCCACCAAGCCGAGGCACCACCACGCAATTTATAAACAACCAATTTCACTTGCTGTGCTTCAGGAATTTGCATATAGTCAAAGAAGTTCTCCACCTCAAGCATCCAGTCAAGAAAGCTCTCAACATGAAGATGACCATTGAAACAAGGTAAGTCAATTTTAATTCTAAAATTGTTGTTGTTGTCTGGAGCTCTCCTGCCATCTTGGTTCCCACGGACGAAGCCTTCCAACTCTTCATCACTAGAAGAATCGTCATGCATTTGGCCCCGATGCTGATGCATAAAACCACGACCTCCCCGTGGACGGTTTGCACCCTCATTATCTTGGTTCCTATCGCCACCAACATGAACACCTGTGATGGCTGTTTGAATCTCCTGCAACATGCGTTTGATCCCTTCAAAGCGTTGTTGGTTCCTTTGATCTTGAGAATTAACAGCTGCCCAAATGGCTTGCATGCCACGATCTTCATCTTGGGAATTATCTCTCGCCATCGAGTCAGGTAAAGCCTTGCTCTGATGCCAAATTGGCGTAGCGGAAGACGTTCAAAAACTAACAAACAAAACAGGGGAGCAACGGAAGAGCTGTGTCTTCTGAAATTAAAAGATGTTACCGAATTGCAGAAAAATTAAATAACACTTCTTTCTTATTCCAACTTTTCATAATGATCCCCCATTACAACGATAGCAGAATATAAATGGAAATCACAAAAGGAAAGTAGATAATTGATAAAGGAAATACTTAGAAAAAGGAAACAATAAACCAAAGTAAACCATCGTAAAAACGGAAACAATTCCAAAGGTTAGTTGACATCATATCCCTCAATCATCGTGGTGCATGGCTGGAATGCCAATCACTTAAGTGTTCCAGAATCATAGGAAACAGCTGCCACGTTGGTTGTATCCATGTCCTGCATCAATTAGCCAACTGCATGGGCAGAATTGGTAACCTCATTCAAGTATTCAATGAGGATGCAGGATGGCTTTGCGGCGCCATGCTGCTTGGGTGGATGAAGCTGCAAAATGTTTCAGCTGTTCCGAGTCAGACTGGGTGATGTAGCTAAATCTCCACCAGTATTGAGACATCATATCCTTGAGGTCGCCAGCCATGAGACAAAAAGCTTCTACTTTTGTATGACATTTGAGAGTCATTGTCGATAAGGGAAGGTTGGATAGTTCGGGGGTTTTCAACACCCATTCTACAATATTTCTTCCGAATATGTCACCTTTCTTAAGACAGCCAGTTTTATCGTCATGATTACTTGTATACGTCCACACAATTCCTTTCACCACGAAGATCATCGCATCTAGTGGTTCTCCCTCTCGAACAATGTAGCTATTTTGATTGTACTGCACTTGCTTGAGAAACTTACAAGTGATCTCATTCAACAATTCTTCACTTTCGTTTTCGAATATTGGTACCTACATGTTCACAAACAATCGACAAGATTAATTAACAATAAGCATGATATATACCAAATTAACAAGATTAATTAGTGTGATTGAGGATCATGAATAATGTCAAATAAATGTCGTTATAAAAAAGACATTTCTCTAAATGTAAGTCTTAACTAAATAACTAAACCACTACATCGATCTATGATCTTACTATCCATTCGATTAATTTTGAAGATTTTTTTACCGAAAAATAACTGAAATTTCCACTTGAATGATTTGTTTGGTCAAGCATAAAAAGACGGGGGAACAAAACTCACTGTCCTTAGCAGGGGCAAGCAGAGATGGAGCTTAATCAATCTTCCAAGTGGTGTGGGAAGATGAGGGAATGGATTCTCTGTATCAAGATCTTTCTTTTGATCTTCGAGTATTAATGGTGTCACATAGCTCTTGATTATGTGTTGTAACTGGTAAGAGAGTCCGATTGTGCTTATCCAAGACTCGATGCTACGTAATTTAGTTCTAATGATCTTTGCCTTATCCTCCTCATCCATATCTGTGAAGTAGTATCGCTTATATGTCTCCAACTTGAGCTTAGAATTAGAGTTCTCCAACCGCTTAGATATCTTATTATGCTGCGTAGATTTGATCTCCAACCGCTTAAAAATATCCTTCAACTCGCTAGATGTTTCCCACTGCATGTACACCTGTCACATCATAATTATATATGTTGATCAGTTTCTAATTAAGATTTCTACTCATTATAAGTTACATCTAAAAGTTATCAATTGTCACATTATATTCATTAAAGATAATATTTCTACTGATCATAAATTTTCACATTAATTTATTGCTTGCTAAATGTTTAAAATTCAAATTTACAATACTGTTACGAATTGAATGGATGAAAATAATTAAAGTTCAAACATATATATTCATATATACACATAATTATGGAAATAATAAGATCCCTGCTTAAAAAACATTAACAAAAGAAGAAGAAGATGATGATCAGCAGCACCAACCTGCAAATTTCCGATGAAGTATAAAAACAGAAGCAAGGCAAAGATCGAGACTAAAACTGCGAAGCAGTTTTCCCAATAATAAGGACTTGTTTCAAGGTTTTGACCAAGTGAACTGCAGAAAATGATAGAAAACATTAATATATATATATATATATAATATATGCTCAAAATGAAAGTTGTAATAAAAAGTGTAACGTGTACGAAGTACCTCAAATTTCTCAGGCCCCACCAGAAACAGAGCATGGTCTTTCGCAGAATATTCGTGGAATCCAGTATACCAGATTGACGGGCTTCTTGGAATATTCCAAAATCAAAGCTGAGACTTGTATTTGTGTTTTTTTCTAAAGGGCAATAATCATTTAACAGTTCGATATTGCCAGAACCATGACCACATCTAAACGAAGTACTCTTGGTTATATTTCCATAATGATTCATATAGGCCCCGCGCCAGCAAAAGGTCTCTCGTTCGATGGAGAAGAAGTACCAAAAAGCACCCAGTACCTGAAGATCAAAGATATATACCATTAATATTTCAGTAATTAATAATAAAATACAGATGATAATAACTGATCATGAAATTAACATACGTACATTACTGGCAACGAGATACAGAAAGAGATTGAATAAAGCTTTCATCACTATAAGACCTTTCTTGACTTTCTTGTTGCTTTCTGCTTTCCCTGCTTTAACACTAGTACTAGTTGTTGTAGGACTACTCTTAGGTAGGATGACTTTCCTCCACAATCTGTAGATACGGATAAGTCTTGGCACATATTGCAACAGAACAACTGCAATTCGGAGTTTCCTCTCGTGCCGGAATCCCCGACCTTTCATTCCAGAAAATGTAAATGGCACTAGAACCTGTTCATGTTCAAACACGATTAATATTGACATGTTTTTTAATAAAATTTCCCCAACTCACTCATATATACTACATGATTAGGATGCTAACAAGAATATGATTTTCCCAACTGAGATGGGGCCTACCGGCCTAGCTAGCTACTTTCCCCCTCCCAGCTTACTTCTTCGAAATTTAATCATTTTTCAGCAAATGCATTATATTTTATTTTCACTTTGGGTTTCTTTTTTTTTCTTTTTTTTTCTATTCTAATATATTATATTCTTATCTTCTTTTAAAAATATATATTGGTTTTTGTTTTGAGTTGTTTTCTAATTTCTTTTAAAAATATATTTTTTATTCTGATTTGGCGTGTTTGTTATTTTAACTTATGTTTTCCATTTTTTTTCTTCTAATTTTGTACATTTAATAATTAGTAATAATATTGTTTGGATTATAAAATTAAAAGCAGAAAAGTTTGTCATAGTACCTGGGGGAGTGGAAGAATGGCGAGAATGTTAATTACGTAGTCTGACCTCATGATGTAATCTCTGCTTGCAACCAAATCCCCAAAAGCAACCAAATCCAGGAACGATCGCACACAAATAGCAATGATTTCCGAAGTCTTATCTATAGTAATGCATTTGGTAGCCTTATTAAGGTCCTCCTTGATGACAGGAAGATAAAAGAACAAAGGGTCCACTGCTATTGCAACTATGCACAACACTAAAAACATCACATCCCAATGGAAGTACTGGAACCACCACGGCTTTTTTGTTGCCTTTTTTTCTGAACCACTACCATCATTCTTGGGACCTAATTGGCTCTCAATATCCACGTCCCTGATCAGCACAATATATGTATATATAGACCAAAAGACATTAATAGAGGTAACAATTATAAATATATATATATATACATACACGAAAATGTGGTAGAAAAGTATGATCATTACATTATATATATATATATACATATATAGTGCTATTCATTATTATTTTAACTATGATCATTACATCTCCCAGATGAATTACTAAATCATGGGTAGAAAAGTATTTACTAATTAACTTTTGTCGTTCACGTCAAAAGATAACATGCAGGATAAATAGCATTTTTAAGATTGAAGAAGAAGAAGAAGAAGAAGAAGATGCTCACCTTACTCGCCAGCTTCCTTGAGAATTCCAACGACGACTCATAACTAAAGCTTACAAAGTCCCAATTAAATTATAGAATAAGGTCTCCAAAATCTTTCAACACCGCGAACTTCTCTTAGTATCCAGAAATTCCGGGTTTGGTGCACTTCTAGAAAATGGAAAACATATGAACGCTGTCATATAATATGCAGCCCAGAAGCAAAAAAAAAAAAAAAAACTTAAACAATATAAAAACTCATGTAGTACTGCATGCACAATCACATATAAAGCTGAACTTCATGGTAATAGCCAGAGATCGATAAATAATTACAAAAAATAACTACGTACATCCAACAATTTGTATTTATAAAGTAGAAAATGAACCTGCGCTTAAAGTTGGAGCGATCGAGGAAACAAGAAGAGGATTTAGATTAAAGCATGAATAAGTACTGACAGAAAGCGCCTTGGATGCTGCATCTAATTAGGAGTGAGCTGCAATATTGAAGATTCAGAAGCTGTGTCGACGTCGGTCTCGGTTTTCTTCCGGTTGGTTAGTTGGCGTCGTCGATGGTAGTGAGGGAGAGAAAAACACAGTGATTCACAATAAAAAAAACTAGAAATCTTACCACAAAAACACAGTGATTCACAATAAAATCAACCATATACAAAACAATGGGCGAATATGAGAGAGAGATCTGAAGTCTTTGGTCAATTAAGTCTGCAAATATTTTATTCGCGTGGTTGATCTTATTAATATTCTTTCTTCGTGGTTGATCTTATATATATATATATATATATATATATAGGAACAATAATTCTACTCTCTTCCATTTTGGCTCGATATACAGAGTAGAACAATAATTCTATTCTGTTCCGTTTCAATATATGGCCTTTTGGGGCCACTTGGTCATAGCTTCACCAAGTGGAATTATTATATCGAGTAGAACAATAATTCTATTCTGTTCCGTTTCAATATTTGGCCTTTTGGGGCCACTTGCTCATAGCTTCACCAAGTGGAATTATTGTTCTATTGTTCTACTCTGTATATCGAGCCATCAAAATGGAACAGAGTAGAATTATTGCTCCTGTATATAAATAAATATATATATATATATATATATGCATCAACTTGCAAAGGGGGCTTTACATGGTATGAATTATTTGTATTGGGTTGAGGAGGGCCCTGAGTTTATTACTAACCAGTGGATTATAGACAAAATGTATACTGACACAGTGACACAGTCCGAAAAGTGAGATTCCATGTGATGTGACACAGTGACAGCTCACGGTCGGTACTGATTTTCTTTTAGTAATAAGTTACACTAAAATATTAAGTGTTAATTTCTTGACCTAGGAGTACCCGAGATTATAGCAATTATCTCTGAACTTTCTCTACAAGCAAATAAAAATTTGGAGCTCCACATAGGGGTGAACAACTTGAAGAGCATCACCTTCTAAGATAATTTTCCAATGCTATTCTAAAGGACCTCTGTCTTTGTAATGCTTTGAACAACTTGAAGAGCATCACCTTCTAAGATAATTTTCCTTAAACTGATTTCAGCAGCAAAGATCGATGCTTGAAAGGCACCAAAAGATTCAGTGATCAAGAGTGGATCAGGAAACAAATCTTCTTGAATTCTCTTTATGGCCAGAACTCTTCCCTCACAGTCTCTAGCAATTATCCCAATTCCAACTTTACATTGTGTTTTATCAACTGTTGCATTACAATTGATCTTACAAACCTCCTTTGGTGGGGGCACCCCTCTACAAACTAGGTTGCCTAAAACTCTTGCATTACTGTCATTACCTTTGTGCACTTCCTTAAAGGCTAGCAAAAGTTGTCTTGATTGCTGCAATATCAAAAAATTCGGGCGGGTGAAGTTGGCTCTAAACACAACTGCATTTCTTCTCTACCATAACCTCCTTGCAACTACTACAATTTCTTCCGGCTGCTCCTCAAACAAATCATACATGGTTCCAAAAGTTTCCAAAAAGCTATCTTTTGTAATTCTGCTCATTTGAATTTGATTTGAATATAGACCCCAAACATCTTTTGCTGTAGTACATTCCCATAGAGCATGTGTAACTGATTCTTCTTCCTCTAAATAGATTGGATAGTTTGGAAATTCAAAATTCTCCTTAGTTACTGCGCTTTCCTCATAATGCTCCATTGATGGTTCCTAGAATGCCTCATTGCCTTTCCCATCTCCACTTTGATTCTACTCGCCGGAGTTCCTCTGCCCCGATCATACTATGGGGTCTGTACCTCTCCACCATATTGTGATCTGGACTCATTTCCATTAGAATTAACAGGCATTGCTCGTAGCCAAGGAAGATACTGCATGGGGCTGTATAGCCTCTGTGAAATGAGTCCTTGGTCTTGACATTTTTTCAATAAAAGGATTTCGTCAGAGTAATTCGGTCAACAAATTTGATAAAAATGTCCATGTGGTGTACCAAGGGAATAATAATGGACACGTGGCATGCCATGTGTCAACAATTAAATTAAAGTTGCAATTAAAAAATATGAACGTCTAATGGATTTTCTAAAAATCATTTGCCTCAATCTTATAAGGAAAAATCTTCTTATAAGTAAGTTCGCGTACCAATACTGACATGTAAGACATCCATTTAATGAAACGGTGTAAAATAGAAATGATTTTCATAAGATGGGACCTTTTCCTCTCTCAAAATTTTTTTTTTCTTTTGTTTTTCTTTTCAATAAAAAAAAATCATGTCAGCAATGGTACACGGTTTGGTGTGCCAAACTGTTTGTACCTAGCAAATACAATTAGGCTGCAAAATCTAAAGGAAAAATCTCATTTCAAATGTCGCACATTTTACATCTAATTTTTTATTTATTTTCAAATGACATGCTGCAGTACTAAAGGGTCCTAAACATGGAGCACTATGGCTTTCAATTTTTGACACGGCCCATGAACCCGATCATTTATTTTACACCTGGTGACTAGCATAGACCTCTTATCCTTTTTTAGTAATTATTCGTAAATTTGGTTACATTTCGCTAAAAAGGTTTTGCCAAAGGCTCATGAATATCTTTGCTAGTCATATTTTACGTACTTCAAAACTTGAGAATCTCTGTGGTTTAACTACTTCCAGAATGGCAGGAAAAAACAGCAAGTAAAAAATCAATATACAACATAGAAATATACATTATACACAGGCCTCATAGCCAATGAATTATGAATGTTTTTTCTACGATAATGTGATTCCACTGCTCTCTCTCTGTAGAAAAGACAAAAAATTATCTAATTTTCACACTTAATACAACAAAACAAAGCATATAAATTCGCCAGGGATATTGTACCTATTGTTCTTTGGAAGCAAAATGGGGCTCCGTTGGTTTCTGAAGTAAAATAGGTGGAATTCTATCTGCCACCCTTGCCTTGCGTGTACCATCTCGCCGTAACAAACGAAGTGCATTAGCAGCAAACCGCGAGGCAAAAATCGTGGCACCTAAGCTTGGCGAGCTCCCTCCAGCCTTGGCCAATGCATCTTGCAATCTATTCTCCGCTGCCTGAAGAGACTCTTCAAGCTTCTTCTTATTATAGCGGCGCCAGGCTGCCTGGATGAAACAAGCGGCCCAAGTCCTCCATTGCTGAGAATAAAGCCTGAAAGTATGGCAAAGTTGCTTGCTATGGAGCCGCCGGAACTGAGAGGCTACAAAATGAACAAGCCTCCATTTATAGTATGCATGGAACATGGTGCTGAAATCCTAGTTAAAGTGATATTTTTGAACATTCGCTCCAGTAGAGTGTTGAGCAAGTTCAAGCGCCTGTTATATCCAAGAGTCACTCGAGCCATGAGTTGAGCGGGTGTCGAGCAAACTCTCTGTCTAGGTTACTGCTCAAGCGCCATGTCGACCGAGTGTTAAGCGAACTCTTTGTTTGGATTTCGCTCGAGCGCTATGTCAAGCCGGTGTTTAGTGAACTCTCTGTATGAATGTCTGCTCAGCGCAATCTCGAGAGAGTGTCGAGCGAACTGATCTCTATTAGGGTTCCGGTTGAGCCTTGTTGAGTTGAATTCAATCCCTTTTCACTTTATCCCACTCAACACTATTACAACACAATTTAACACAAGTTATCACATGAATATGCCAATACACTTATTTTACACTAACAAAGAATTTTCTCCATAGATCAACCGTAAGCGTCAAGAAGCTAGGAAAGGTTTTTTTTTTTTTTGGAATTAATCTCATGAGTTAATGTCACGCCCAAAGGTTTCTCCACTTTCTCTAAGATCAATTCAGTTCTCACCTTCATTCATCTTTTGTATGAGATTAGACGTACATCTCTTTAAAAGAAATTAAGATCTTCCTACAGCGGCTAATTTGAAGGCGGGGCCATCTCTTTAATTAACCACGCATATTGCATTGGGTCAAGAAAAAAAGTACTGGTACCAATCTGCAGGTTTCGTCAAATATTCTTGATCGTTTGTTTTTATTTATGTAGATTTTTCAGGCCTGTATTGATTGTTAGGATACACTTGTTCGGCTCTTTGCCCCTCTTTAATTTCTTTTATTTATAATTGATTTAGAGCATACATGATTTGTTGGAGAGGACAAGCGCATTAAATTATAGTGAAAACTTGCCAACTTGTTGGAGAGGCTGCTTTGGTGGATCTATACATTGAAGCTGTACTAAATTCTTAGGTCGCAAAGACCTCAAAACATCCTATAAAAAAAATACAATAACAGTAGGAATTTTGTATTTTGCACCAAAAATTAAAACTACCAAAATTAACATATCGCACCGTCAAGAATATCCGACTATCAAGATTTCATGGATAATGGTGCAGATTCGCAGAATATTAAAATACAACATCCAATATATAATTTGAAGGTGTGAGCCTACTTTTTCCTTTCTCAAATTGATAATGTGCAACAATATTATCGCTTTCATTTATTATTATAAAATTATTTATTTATGGTTTCCTACTGATGTTATAACCACTCAATATTAAAATCAAGCAACTGCAATTTATCTAATGACATAAAAAAAAAAATACAGTATTAATCCACAACGTAATACAAGTCCTCTTAAACAATCTATTTATTGTATTTCGACAAAGAGCAACAGCATTTGATAACACTAGATTAATTATTAAGTGGTACACTTATCTAAACTTGGGAATCTGCTGTTGGCCAGTGGCCTTAGCCAACAGCATGGGCAGACTTGGTAGCCTCATTCAAGAACTTTATGAGGATGGAGGGCGTATGACATTTGAGGTCTGAACTTGATAAATTTCCACCAGCATTGAGACATGTATCCTTGAGGTCGGAAGCCATAAGACAAAACCCTTCAACTTTCGTATGACATTTGAGAGTCATTGTCGATAAGGGAAGGTCGGATAGTCCAGGGGATTCCAGCACCCACTCTACAAGATGTCTTCCAATGAGGTCGCCTGTCTTAAGACACCTAGTTTTATTGCCATGATTACTTGTATACATCCACACAATTCCTTTCACCATGAAGATCAGTGCATCCAATGGTTCTCCCTCTCGAACAATGTAGCTGCTTTGATTGTAGTGCACTTACTTGAGAAACTTATAGGTGATCTCATACAACAATTCTTCACTTTCGTTTTCGAATGTGGCCACCTGTGTAAGGGAGTGAACAAGCAGTTGTGCGAAGGAAAATCAGAGAGCAGAACAATGGAGGAAAAGATTCGGGGTCAATTCCATTCAAGCTGATTTACAAGACTGTGCTATCGAGCATATATACAGAGCATCCTATAACAGACTAACAAACCAAACCTATCGTAATATGCCAGCAAATAAAACATATACAGAAAATGAATAAAAGAATGATAAATGTATACGACAAGTGAAAGTGTAAACAACTGAATATATATACAAAACGACTTGTAGTTTTAGTCTTGGCCTGTATCTGTTGACACCCCCCCGCAAGATGGAGAATAGAAATTGACTATTCCCATCTTGGATAAGTGTGCTTGAAGAAGATAAGATGGTAGAGCTTTGGTGAATGTATCGGCCAACTGTGTTTGAGAGGAAACATAAGCTGTAGTGAGACTTCCTTCTTGAATTTTGTCACGTATCAAGTGGCAATCAAGCTCGATATGC
Source organism: Pterocarya stenoptera (assembly GCA_003123785.1). Taxonomy (NCBI): domain Eukaryota; kingdom Viridiplantae; phylum Streptophyta; class Magnoliopsida; order Fagales; family Juglandaceae; genus Pterocarya; species Pterocarya stenoptera. The sequence continues at coordinate 72,783 of QEOT01008021.1, forward strand.
TTGGTTCTCTCATGGAACACCGGATTGGCAGCAATGTGAAGGCCTGCCTGGTTGTCGCAGTAGAGAGCAACTGCCTGTGGATGAGAAATACCAAGATCATGGAGAAGATATCTAAGCCAAGTAATTTCTGAGCAAGTGGCAGCCATGGAGCGATACTCGGCTTCAACTGATGATCTTGAGACAACCGTTTGCTTCTTAGACTTCCAAGAGATAAGAGATTGACCCAAGAAAACACAATATCCTGTTGTAGACCGACGAGAGTCAGGGCAAGAGGCCCAATCCGAGTCACAATAAGCTGTAAGTTGAAGCTGAGATGCTGATGGGAATAAAAGACCTTGAGCAGGTGTTGTTTTAATGTATCTCAAAATGCGGTAAGCTGCTGCTAAGTGTGAGGAGGAGGGCTGATCAATAAATTGACTTAATAGTTGGACAGCAAAGCAAATGTCTGGGCGGGTTATTGTGAGGTACAATAACCTACCAATGAGTCTTCGAAATATGCTGGGATCAGGGAGTGGTGTGCCTTCAGACTTACTTATTTTAAAGTGTTGATCCATAGGAAGTCTAAGGGGTTTGCATCCAAGCATACCCGAATCAGCCAAAATGTCTAAGGCATATTTCCTTTGACAAATGTGTATACCTTTGGAAGATCTAGCAATTTCCAAACCCAAAAAATAACGAAGACAGCTAAGGTCTTTAATCTTGAATTCACTATTCAAAAAAGTTCTTAGAGATGCAATGGAATCATTGGAATTGCTAGCAACCAGAAAATCATCAACATAAATCAGCAAAGCAATGAAACTGTCCCCTTCGTGCTTGGTAAATAAACTATAGTCAGACTTTGATTGAATGAAACCGAAATCAATGATGGATGAAGTAAGTTTGGAGTTCCATTGTCTTGAGGCTTGCTTGAGGCCATAAAGGCTTTTAAGCAATTTGCAAACCTGATTTGGTTTACCCTTAGTGTATCCCGGGGGTTTTTTTGTGTAAATTTCTTCATGCAAATTACCATTGAGAAATGCATTATTTACTGATGTAAATACCATCCTTTGATGGCAGCAACACTAAGAAGGCATCTTACGGTCACAGGCTTGGCAACGGGTGAAAAAGTCTCATCATAATCTATGCCTTCTTGTTGGGTGTAGCCTTTAGCTACAAGTCTAGCTTTAAGTCTTTCTATGGTACCATCAGACTTGAATTTAATGCGATAGACATACTTACAACCGATTGCTTGTTATCTTTAGGCAAATCAGTGATGGTCTAAGTATGGTTGTTTTCCAAAGCTTCAATTTCAACATCCATGGCTTTGCTCCACTCAGAATCTTTAATTGCTTGTGTGTATGAAGTGGGCTCGTTTTGAATTGAAATGGATGATGAAAAGGCTTGAAAAGAGTGGTTAAAATGCTTGTAAGATAAGCAATCAGATAGAGAAAAAGACTTACCATTTAATAAAGGATCTGCTGCGGAAGTTGATTGCTGAGGTGAGACAAGCCTGACCTGTTTGTAGTGGAAGTCCTTCAGATATTGAGGGGCAGTCCTGTTTCTGGTTGACCTGCGAGGTGTAGGGGCAGCGGGCATAGGAATGATGGAAGTGGTTGATGGAGAAGTGGGAGAAAAGGAGGAGAATAGGACAATCAACAAATACAATGGGAGGGGTAGAGTGTGAAGGAGAAGAGGATATGGGAGTAGTAGGATTGGAAGGTGGGAATTTAGAGAAAGGTGCTAAGGGAGAGGAAAAAATGGGCATAGGTGGGATTGGTGAGAGAGGGGAAGGAGGTGTTTGAAAAGGATAAATAGATTCATGAAAAGTAACATCCCGTGAAATGAAGATGGTGCTAGTTTTGAGATCCAAAAGTTTGTATCCCTTAGTTCCAAAAGGATAACCAATGAATGCACATGCACGACCTCTCGGTCAAGTTTTTTTCTATTATGGATGAGTGTGGCAGCAAAGCATAAAGAACCAAAGATCTTCATATGGGCATATTCAGGCTTCTTATTGAAAATAAGTTCATAAGGTGTTTTATTGTGTAGAAGAGGTGATGGAAGCCTGTTAATGATGTATGTGGCTGTAAGGATAGCTTCATTCCAGTAAGTTAAGGGAAGACCAGCTTGAAAAAGAAGGGCACGAGCCACATTTAATAAGTGCTGGTGCTTCCTCTCAACAATACCATTTTATTGAGGTGTTGCTACACAACTTTTGTGGTGGATGACTCCTTTGTGATTAAAAAATTTGTGCATGTTAAATTCTGCACCATTATCACTACGCAGGATTTTAATTTTCACTTGAAATTGTGTTTCAACAAGATTGTAAAAAGCTTCAATGCATTTTCTGGTTTCTGTTTTGGCAGCAAGCAAATACACCCATATAGTTCTAGAAAAGTCATCAACAATGGTCAAGAAATACTTTGAGCCATCATGAGCAATTATGGAGCAAGGACCCCATAAGTCACAATGGATGAGCTCAAAGATTCTTGATGAAGAGTGTGAACTAACAGGAAATGGTAAACGATGAAATTTAGCTAAGGGGCAAATTGTGCAAGATTTTTCATTAATAGATGAAATTTGCTTGTGTACAAGAGGATCTGAAATTAACTGTAATCTGGAAATGATAAATGGCCTAGGCGACAATGCCACAAGTCAGTATTGGAAATAGAGTTTGTAATAGAAGTGAAACAAGTGAAATTTGTATTGTTGCTGTATTTGTGTGCTGTGAGGAAAGTGGTCAGAGCTAATGGAAGAACTTCCTTGCAAATGAGGTGGTACAAGCCATGCTTGAGCTCAACCTTCCCAATCGTTATCCATGAATGCAGGTCTTGAATAAAACAGTGAGTGAAAAAAATAGCAAACAACAATTAAGGGTAGATGTTAGCTTGTTTGCTGAAATGAGGTTAATAGCAAATGATGGCACACAGAGAACATCATATAAAGTGAAGGAATTAGTTAACTAAATTGTTCCAATATGTGTGACAGGGGCTGAATGACCATTAGGTAGTTTCACAAAATAGGAAACAGTGGATGTGATGGTGGTGAAAAAGGTGGTGCTGCAAACCATATGGTCTGTAGCACCTGTGTCCAGTATCCAATCGACAGAGGATGTATTTATTGAGCTGTGAGTGTGTGTAGATAGAGAGATAATAGTACCACTCATCTTGGAACATGATGCTATATGAAAAGAAGGTTGAGTTGGGTTCTTGGAGTAGGTAACAGAAGCCGCAATTGGCGAAGCCTGAGGCTGGATCAATGCCATTAGTTGCTGATATTGTTGCTTGGTCAATCCAAATTTGTCATCATTGTTGTCGTCAGAATCATTAGCAAATGAAAGAGAGGTTTGATTTGCAAGGAAACCAAAGGGCTGTTGCTGCTTGGCATGATATTTGTGGCCAGGTGGATAACCATTGAGTTTGTAGCATTTCTCAATGGTGTGGCCAGTCAAGTTGCAATGTGTGCAAAGAGGAGGCTCAGCATTGCCAGCCTTGAAGCAAGTCTCGAAAGTATGGCCAGTGATTTTACAGTGGCTGCAGTAGGGACGGTCCTTTTTGGAAAATTGGTTTGGCTTAGGGGAAAATTTTGAAGAACTGAAGGGTTTCTTGATTGCCATAGCCATTGTTTCGGGGGATGGAGTGTGGGAAATCATTTGGTGGTGTCTTTCTTTTTTGTTGGACTAGGGAAAACACTTTGGATACAGGGGGAAGGGGATCCATAAGCATGATCTGGTCTCGGATGGGGGAATAAGATTCGTTGAGACCCATTAGAAATTGTAGTACACAATCTCTTTGAGATCGATCCAACAAGGTTTTCATAAAACCACAATTACAAGCGGGAATGGGGTCGTATATAGAAAGTTCATCCCAAAGACCTTTTAACTTGCCATAGTAAATGCTTACCGGATCGTGTTCTTGAAGCAAAGCAACCAGATCCTTCTTGAGTTGGTAGATACGGGGACCATTTTGTTGAGAGAATCGCTCTTGAAGATCCAACCAGATTTCTTGAGCAATATCAACGAACAGAACGCTGGACTGGAGAGAGGGACTGATCGAGTTTTGGAGCCAAGAAACGACCATGTCATTGCAGCGCTCCCAGAGCTCGAGTAAAGGGTCTGTGGGTTTAGATGGTTTGATGAGAGAACCAGTTATGAAGCCGAGCTTGTTTTTCTCTCGAAGAGCACGACGAATGGAGTGAGACCAAGTTGCATAATTGTCAGTAGTAAGAAGATCAGCGACAAGGGTTAGGGCTGGGTTATCGCCGTGGTCAAGCCGATATGGATTCGCTGGATCATTAAGGTTGAGGTATGGAGATGAGGTGTTTGATTTTGGGTCAGTACGAGACTTGGGAGATTCGGGGCTGGGAGGTGCCATTGAAAATACTCTCGATGGCTCTTGATACCATGTAAGGGAGTGAACAAGTAGTTGTGCGAAGGAAAATCAGAGAGCAGAACAATGGAGGAAAAGATTCTGGTTCAATTCCATTCAAGCTGATTTACAAGACTGTGCTGTCGAGCATATATACAGAGCATCCTATAACAGACTAACAAACCAAACCTATCGTAATATGCCAGCAAATAAAACATATACAGAAAATGAATAAAGGAATGATAAATGTATACGACAAGTGAAAGTTTAAACAACTGAATATATATACAAAATGACTTGTAGTTTTAGTCTTGGCCTGTATCTGTTGGCAACCTGCGAGTTCACAAACAAATGAGCAAAATTAGACTTCACGCAAAATTGAGCAACCATAATTATAAACTTAAATTGATGTGACACATTTAAGTGATTTATCAGTCACCCAGCACTCATTGACAACACATGGTGGTCCCTTAAATTGTTACCAACCTCAGCGACAGGCAAGACATTTACAAGGTTCCCCTGCTCATAGTTCAAGCTGTGATTATTCTGCAAGAGCAAGCTATTTGCACTTGTTGGGGCCTCTATTTCACGACTCTCGTGCACCCCCATTACACCATTCACCTCAGGACCTGTCACCTTTACCTCCCCCACGCCACCTATGTTAACCAGAGCATTTCCCTCTTTGGAGAAACTTGGTCCAGCCTCACCATCATTTTCCACACCCACTAAGGATCCATTTGGCCCTACCTCTGTTACTTGTTTCTCTTTATGGTTCTGAGATGTCGGCTTCCAAACCTGCATCTGCTTGTCACCTTCTTTCACTTTCCGATCCAAAATTTTATTTGGCCCTTCCTTCCACTTACACAATTTCAGATTATGACCCTACTTTTTACATCTAGTGCAGTAACCGGGCAAAGTCTCATATTCAAATTCCACATACCAACTCCTTTCATGGTGCGAGGTACCTATCCAGATGCCACGTACAGGTTGTTTTGCCCCATCAATTTCCAAACACACTCTCGCCCCATCCGTTTTGGTAGCACACTTCGTAGCATTGTCACGACGCAAGAAACGACCAACAAGAGCAACAATATTTTTCAAACAAGCTTCGTGGAAAAAATTTGGGGGCAAACCAGGTAGGAATACCCATACCGGCACCATCGAGGGTTTAGATTCTTCATCAAACTCTGGCTTCCAGTGAAGTCCTCGGTAGGGCACTCCTTCTATGTCCGTTGCTTCCCTTGAAAAAGCCTTCACGAAATCATCTTCATTCGAGCACCTCACGAACA
>QEOT01008021.1:88544-107937 GCA_003123785.1 Pterocarya stenoptera
TTTATGAGAAATAGAGTTCATTTATTCATGAAAGCGAATTAAGTTACAGCTGTGACTAATACATACAAGAAAAAACTCAAATTTCAAGCTAATTACTCACAGTTGGGACTCCACTTGTATATAAATTCATTTGTGACTAGTATGACCTTAACTTCTAAAACTTTCTACAGGCAAGCCGTCTAAGAGACCTAAAGCAAGAGATTTCAAACTCCACCCTCTAGAGGAGGAGAGGACTTTCACTCTATGGACAAAATGTCCAAGAGACTATTTCATTTTTATTGTTAACCTAAAACAAAAGAAATAATAGAAAACGTAAATGATACATGAAAAAATGACGAAATTTCTTTTTTCTTTTTTATTTATCATTTTAACTATTATTACTTCATTTCCGATGTGTTATTAAATCGTGAGTAGAAATTATTTACTAAGTTTTGTTATTTATCTATTATTTGATATCAAGATTATAATAAGATAAATAATTTGATAACAAAATTATTTACTAAGCTTACATTTTTAAGAAGATGCTCACCTTACTCGCCGGCCACTTCCTCCAGAATCCCAACGACGACTCATAACTAAAGCTTACAAAAGTCGAATAAGGACTCCAAAATCTTTCAACTCCACGAACTTCGATCTCTTAGTATCCAGGAATTCCGGATTTGGAGCACTTATATATAGAAAATGGAGAAAACATATGAACGCTGTCATATATATAGAACTCCATGGTAATAGCCAGACATACATGCATAATTGTTTGGAAAAAAAAAAAACTACATCCAACAATGCGGATTTATGGAGTGGAAAATGAACCTGCGCTTAAAGTTGGAGCTAGCGAGGAAACAAGACGAGGATTTAGATTAGAGCAATAAGTGACAGAAAGTAGTGCCTTAGATGCTGCATCTTAGGAGTGATCGACCGAGCTGCATTAATATTTAAGATGCAGAAGCTAGCAAGTGGTGAACAGTGAAGCATTGGCATTAGTCCATCCGGCCCTGTACTCGAGTCTTTCTTTAGCATATAAAGTCGTTCGTAAAAACCCATAAAAACTAATTAATTACTCCCAAGTCCCAACTCCACTCGGCCAGCTAAACGTGCGTGTTACTGTAACATAGGGAAAATCAAACTTACACACTTTCCCAGCAAATCAAAATGATTGTAAAATGCAATTTGCTAATTTAATATGGCCCCGTTTGGACGAATTACTTTAACCTATATGCTAATTTACCAAACCTTCAAAAGAGAATATACAGATGAACCGAGTATCAGATTCCACGTGACATAGTGACAGCACAAGATTTGAATCTTTTTGACCTAACGTTTCAGAGCATTGGCAATGGCTAATAGCCAAGTCTAAAATTTAGCTAGAATGTCATCTTTTAGCTATAATATAGATTAGTTAAAATATTAGTCCACATTAGACTAGCTATCTTAAAGTCTAAATAATAATATAATATTATATATTTTAATAATATTAATTTTTTTTAATATTTTACAAATACACTTCATATATTAATTAATAACTTTATTAAAAAATAAAATTTTTATTTTTCAACATTTGGTCACAACAATTAAAATAGAAAGTAAGATGAAGATACAACTATTTAAAATGAAAGAAAATATGCCTACATATTCAAGATGAAGAAAGAGAAAAGAAAGAGGGAAAGAGAGAGAGGTAGATGAAATAATAAAATATACTTATCCGGTGTGAACAGTAACTCGCCAAGTTTGGAGAGCTTCTAAGAATTACTGTAGCTAAGTCTTAAACTTTGGATCATTTAGCTAGTCCAATGTAAAGGTTTTTTTTCACATCTAGCTAAAGTTTGGACTTGCATTGACATTTGGCTAGTCCATTGCCAATGCTCTGAATTTATTGGTTTGCACGTGGGCTTCAAATATCAGATTGGGAATCATGACAATTTTAAATAGGTTATTTTGATTTAATAAAAAGTATTAAAAATTATATATAATACAATTAGTATTTGATATTTTTAGGGTGAACGTAAAATACAGTAAAATATTTATTACTCTAATTTTTCTTCTTTCTTCTTCTTTCTCTCCACACCACATACACGGCACAACCTTCTTATAAGAAAAAATCTTATCATTCAAAAATTACTAAAATGCCACTCAAATGACCATATGCGATTCCCTCACAAGAAGGGATCCACCCAAGACATCTCTCCCTCCCAACTATGTGAGGGGCTCCACCATACCTACTTTTCTTCTATATACTTCAAGTTTTTGCATAGGCAATGTTTTTCTCATCAACCCACTCTCATTATTATGGATTTTCTCGATCTGCAATAACTTCATCTCCAATGCATCACAAATATAGTGATACCTCACATCAATATGCTTGGATCTTGAATGAAAGGTTGAGTTCTTACTGAAATTGATAGCACTCTGATTGTCACAGTAAAGAATATAATTTTCTTGTTTCTGACCAAGTTCTTCTAAGCACTTCTTCATTCATAGCAACTCCTTACTAGCTTAAGTGATTGCAATATACTCAGTCTCTGCGATAGACAAAAAAACACATTTCTGCAGTTTGGATTGCCATGACATAGCTCTCCTGAATAAGTAATTAATCAAGTATCATGAAGTTGTGGGGGCCCACACTACTTAACCCGTGACTAAGATCAGAAAAAAATACTGGCATGCATGTGAGGAGAGCGTTGAGGAATAATCTCACATTCCCTGTGGATAAGGTCTTGGGCATGTTTATAAAAAATGAACAATCTTCTTTTGTAGAACCGGTTTTATGAGATAAGTTAGGCCCATGAATTTCTTTAAAAAGTACCTCTAAGATGCCTGAGAATCTAGTTTACTGCTACCCAAAGTTCTTTACTAGGATTAGAGAGGAATCTACTAACAATTCAAATGACATGAGTAATATGAGGTCTTATGCACACCATGCCATACATATGGTTACTAAACAGTAAATAATGTTTTAATAGTAGAACTTACTATTTAAGTTATAAGCTATATTTTCCACTACAATATCAAACATGCACTTAATTTATTTATTTATAAAGAGGAATTTATGAAAACATTACACCACAGTACACTTCCATCTACTTAACATGTGATTTGTCAGTTTTATCCTTCTACCTTAATGTTTAAATATGTGTGTATATTTAAATAGAATGAAAAAAATGATAAATCACATGTTGATTAGATGAAGGTGTGTATATGTGTTTTCTCATTTATAAAATGTAGGGGGTTTTTTCCATATAACTTTACGATATATAAACTCTAAGAAATCCTCACTTATCGTCATCAACGCATTAATCTAAAATGAGAACTTCTATCTATTTAGAAAAAAAATTGTACTTTGGTCAACAAGAAGTTAATGAACTAAGACTCACTTTTTTACATGAGCTTTTCATCTTACTTTTGTAATATTGACTGAAAGATGAAAATATTTTGTGATTTAGTTTACAACCCACTAGTATGATAGATGTATTTTCAAACAACTCATGTTATGGATAAAATTATGATGTAAAATACAATTTATGGCCATAATATCTATATTTTTTTTAAAAAGAAAATATATTTATAAGACTTATTTTTTATATACCCAGCACACCACTAATGTGAAAGTTTAATTTCCACATCAATTATATTAATAAAAGATGATTGATATTTTAATTTTTTTTAAGTTATAATAGGTTTCACTATAAGAAGTATGTTAATACACTAGCTTATGCGTAGTAAAACTCTTTTACTAATAATGCTTATTTTTCTGTTTATTCAAAAATACAAATTAATGAGGCTTGTGATTACTTGGTTTTAGGATTGGAGAAGTCCTGGTTTGACACCTAGCAATATCTTTATTACGATATTCTCCACAACAAATGAAGATATAAAAGTAAAATTAGAATATTATGCTCTCCTACACAAAATATTTCCCATTAATTCAGAATACAAGTCAAGCCACACAAATCTAATCTAATTTCTTTTTTCTATTTTTGAAAGGGACAGAAATGGGTTACCCACACTTCCCATGCCAACGTACTACCACGTGATGGAAGGATCGATATCGTCATTAAAGCAACATTCGTCATTTTGTGTGTTTCTTTCTTTAGATTTTGTCTATTTTATATTAAGTTTGACTTTTAAGAAGTTTTTTTGGTGTGCAATGAAAATGAGTTTAATGAAAATCGATGCTCTTGTATCTTGGGATAAACTGTCATGAAAATGAAACTTAATGTATGCTAAGCTTTAGAAACGGGGCAGAATCTATTCTAAGGAAAGTATCTATGAAAAATGTCCCAACGCGGAGTTTTCTATTCCTAATTTATTTTCTTGTTTTACTTAATTTTTAATTCCCCACGCCATAAGGTGAAGAGAATTAGCGGGGTAGCTGGAAGGCCTATAATGATAAATGGCCCATTCTCAATAAGCAAGCTCAAATACAAAGGAGGCCCAATATAAAAGACCCTTAGTTGAACAAGAGAAGCTGGAGTATCAAGAGCCAAACCAAGTCAAATATACGCACGTAACCACTTACGGGAGAATAAGAATCTCATGCAGATACGTGACCAGTTCAACCACAAAATTGCGCCCAAAGACTCGGATCCGTACACCGATAAACTCGACATCAGATAAACATCATAACATGACTTTATGTATACTAGGTAACCAAAAACCTCTCCGTACAATACGACGAAACGACGATTTACGAATTGCTAGGGTCTTGGCTCTGTGTTACTGATGGCCGCTGCCGTGCCCATTCAGGGCAAGCAGCCGGCCCGGCCACGATCCTTTGTGGATATGGTCCGTCAGACGCCAACGCCCCTCCCCGTGGTTGATGTTCCGCTGAGACAGCCTAAGGTCTTGGAAGGCGAAACGTATATCAGTTTCTCTAAGGAAGAAATAATAAGCCCTGCTTTACCATTTAGATACTCTCTTGTGCTGAAGTTTCTTCGCCAAAGGCCATCGCTGGATGTAATACGAGCTTTTGTTCGGAGTCGTTGGGGACTTCAATCCCAACCCGTGGTCTCTAGCATGCGGAAACCAAGAAATGTGTTTCTCAGGCTTTCAAATGCAGAGGATTTTTTGAAGGCGTTTTCTCGTGAAGCTTGTGATGTGGAGGGCGTCCCTTACTGTGTCTTTCAATGGACTACAAATTTTAATGAGAAGCACGAACCATCTCTGGTCCCAGTCTGGATTGGACTCCCAGGTTTACCCCCAAACTACTATCATGAAGCTTTCCTACGTAACCTAACCCAGCCGATAGGTCGATTCATTAGGCGAGATAATGCTACAGTTTGTGCTACTAGAACGGATGGTGCGCGTGTGTGTATTGAAATGGATGCAGCCTCTGATCCTATTAAAGGGTTCTGGATAGGAGTACCAAGGAAAGAAGGAAGTCGATTCCAAGAAATCTCCTATGAAACGCTTCCAGCATTTTGCGGCAACTGTCAAATGCAGGGGCACAATGCCTTCACTTGCAAGAAAAATGCGGAAGGGGAAAAACCAAAGAAGCAGTGGGTTCCGAAAAACATGGAGGTAAAGGCAACACAAGTTGGGAAAGAAACTCAAGTAACTGTTATGCCTGAATGTAATGTTGACGTAGAGAAAACTTGCGAGCTGAGGGAAAGTAACCAGCCGACCTACCTGTTGACAAATGGTGTAGCTGCTAGTAAGGAAAATGATGAGGGAGTGGAGGAAATGGAGGAAGGAGAGATTCAGAGTGATGTTGGAGTATTTCCGGAGGTATAGGAAGAGGCCCTCGTGGACGAACAGTTAGAGGCTCCTCAAATTAATAGGAAGGTCAGTTTTGAAGAGAGAATGAAAGAGAGAACAGAGGAAGTATTAATGTCCGAGGTTGGTTTGAGGGTAGTGCCGTCTGAGCATGTGGATTGCGCCCTTGAAGACCTGGGGTCCCAATCAGAGCCAGAGATGGAAACAGTCCCAAAGCATCTACAAAGGCATAAAGAAATCCTATCAGATGCTGAAGAAGATCGTCATGATATTATGAGGGAAATGAGGTCTAAAATTCGAAGCTCTTCCAAGGCCAAAAGCAGGCCCCTCAGGATGAATCGATGATAAATCCAATCCTCTACTGGAACTTAAGAGGTCTTGGCACCTCTAGTAGAAGACTAAGTAAATTGGTTAGGAAATTCAAGCCTAGTATAGTAGCAATTGCCGAACCTTTCAGTTCTGATAGTCATATGCTTAGATTACAAAGTCGGTTACGATTGGAGGGTTGCGTGTCTAATGAAGGAAGTGGCGGCAAGCTCTGGTTGTTCTAAGATAAAGGTATAACTGTTTCGCTGGTAGGTGTTAATAATCAGTCTATTTCCATTCTTGCAAATGTGGGATCTCAGCAATTGCTTATTACTAGTGTTTATGCTAAATGCCTATATGGAGAACGTAGGAGTTTATGGTCAGATTTGTTGGGAATTAATCCTACTTCAGCCCCATGGATTGTCCTGGGTGACTTTAATATCATCCGTAGGGATAGTGAACGCAGAGGAGGAAGACCCAGGTCAGTGACAGCTATGGAAGAGTTTAATAACTTTATTGATCTTGCGGGATTATCGGAGATGAATAGTGAAGGAAATAAGCTTTCTTGGTGCAATGGCCACCCTGGAACAGCTCGGAGTTGGGCACAGTTGGATAGATCACTGGTAAACACCTCTTGGAATTTAGAGTTTCACTTGGCATCGATTCTTTATCTTCCTAGAACTACTTCTGACCACTCACCTATGGTTGTATCCATTGATCAAGACTCAAAAAAATATGGCTTTCCCCCTTTTAAATTCCAACAAATGTGGACTGGCCATCCTTCGTTTATGGACTGTGTACGCTCAGTTTGGGACAAGGAAGCTTATGGGAAGGGTATGGTTCGGCTAGCTTCAAAATTAAAATCACTCAAAGGCAGACTTCGTGTGTGGAACAAAGAAGTGTTTGGGTGGACTACGGATCACATCAATAGGCTCGAAAAGAGGGCCACTTTGCTGGATGCTAAGTTACAGGACAAGTTCTCGGAAGACACGGAACTTGATTTTCTTGGGACAAAAATGGAACTAGATACTTGGATGTGCCGGGAAGAAACCAGATTAGCCCAACAAAGAAAACAATCTTGGTTAGAACAAGGGGAAGCCAACTCTAATTTCTTCAAGGCTCTAGCGTCCAGAAAGTATAAGGTCATTCGGGAGATGAAGAAAAGTGATGGGGTTTGGCTAAAATCACCGGAAGAAGTTCACCAAGGAGCAGCAGATTTCTTCCAAACCTTCCTAGCCTCGGAAAACTCTCGTGTTCCACCGGCTTTAAATCTCCTCATAGAGAAGGTAATTTCAGATGAGGATAACATCGGCTTTCTAAAGCTCCCTTCAATCCAAGAAGTAAAAGATGCCTTACTCTCCATTCCAAGCGACAGTAGTCCCAGCCCAGATGGATTTGGTTCGGGTTTCTATAAATTTTGTTGGGAAATTGTGAGTAAGGATGTAGTAGAGGCAGTGCAGGATTTCTTCAAAGGATCCCTACTACCGAAATTTTTTGCTGCGTCTTTCTTGGTTTTAATCCCGAAGGTGGAAAACCCGAAAGAGTTTGAAAAGTTTCGCCCCATTAGCCTATGTTCTGTTTTTTATAAAGCTTGCACGAAAATACTTGTTGAGCGTCTATCCCCTTTTCTTCCTAGGATGATTTCTCCTGAACAAGGAGCGTTTATTCCAGGTAGAAGCATCTTTGAGAACATAAGCCTCACTCAAGAGATGATACATAGTATTAATAAACCAGTCCGGGGTGGAAATGTGGTGCTAAAAATAGATATGGCTAAGGCATACGATAGTGTTGATTGGGGTTTCTTGATGCATGTTTTAGCTGCTTTTGGTTTTTCTGATCAGGTTTGTGACATCTTCAAGCAGTGTATTTCTTCACCATGGTTCTCAGTGGTAATGAATGGAACTCCAAAAGGCTTTTTTCAAGGAGGTCGGGGATTACGTCAAGGGGATCCTATTTCTCCATACCTCTTTATTGTGATGGAAGAAGTCTTCTCCAGGCTACTAAAAAAACAATTCCAGGAGGAAAAAATAATGCCTTTTCACCACCCGCGCGATGCACCACTTATCTCCCACCTCTTGTATGCGGATGATATTGTTCTCTTCGCAAATGGTAGCAAAGCTTCAGTAAGAGCCATTGCCAGAACGTTGGAGATATATGAAACATGGTCGGGCCATAAGGTGAATAAAGATAAGTCCTCTATCATTTTTTCAAAACATATCACAGTTGCTAGAAAAAGATTATTGCTACGGATTACAGGTTTCTCCGAGGGATCCCTCCCGTTTAAATATTTGGGTGCTCCAATCATTGGTGGTAGACTAAAATCGGTGCACTTGGACGAAGTAGTTGGAAAGATTAGGGACAGAATCGATGGTTGGAAGGCAAGACTCCTTTCCAATGGCGCGAGACTTTTTCTCATTAAGCATGTCCTTAACAGCATTCCGATCTATCTACTATCTATTTTGCAGGTGCCAAAATTAGTTTTAGTAACTCTTAACAGATGTTTTGGAAACTTCTTTTGGGGGATGAAGGAAGGTAAACCAAAGAAACGCTGGAGAGCTTGGGATGGGATGTGTTTAACCAGGCAAGAAGGTGGGGTAGGAATTCGTAACATTGCTGAAACTCAGAAAGCACTACACATGAAATTCGCTTGGAAAATTCTAACGGAGAATTCCAGTGGTCCCAATTCTTTAAAGCAAAATATGTGAAGTCAAATCACATATCTCTGGTAAACCCGACAAAAGGCACAAGATTTTGGAAAATGGTTATTAGAAGTATGACAGGTATAATCGAACACTCAAAATGGAAAGTAAAAAATGGGGAACTGTCCTTCTGGTATGATAAGTGGCTGGGCGAGGATACACTTGGGAAGCTTCTTCCTATTAACGGTTCCCATAGTTTTCAAGTAAAGGATTGTTTCTTGGAATCGGGTTGTGATTTAGGCATGCTTAATAACCTGGTGGGTTCGGCAAAAGCAGAGGAAATAGCAAAGCTGTTGCATAAAAGAAAGGAAGGAGAGGACATTCTGGTGTGGACTGCCAATGAGGATGGAAAATTTTCTACGCGTAGTGCCTGGGAGTGTATACGTGTGAAATCCCCAAAACAAACATGGGCTACCTGGATTTGGCATGCAAGTCTTCCGAAAAATATTGTGACAACCATGTGGAAGGCTATGAACAGTGCTCTAAGTGTGGATGACAAAATTCGAAAAGTTGGAATCCCAGTGGTTTCACGGTGCAACTGTTGTGTTCAAGGGTATTATGAGGATCAAAGTCATGTGCTGGCAACAGGGGAAGTAGCTCAGATCATCTGGTCAAGATGTGCGGCGTTTGCAGGAATGAATCATGTACCAACTAGGAGCTGGAGGGATACAGTCGAAGCCTGGTTTACTAAGGCAACAAAATCGTCCACTATGGGGCAGCTTATTGGTATTATTCCTTCCATTCTAACGTGGAAACTCTGGACCAGGCGATGCAAAGTGTGGATGGAAGATGTGGTAGAATCAACTGAGGAGGTTTGGCGTAGCCTGAAGTACTGGATTGCCAAAATTGCTGGAAAGCTTAAGTCCAAAAAATCTTTGTCAAGCCGAGATATTCAAATGCTTGAAGACATGAAAATTCCCTTTGACCCGACAACAAGGAAGACTGTTCAGGTAGTTAGATGGCTGAGACCGCAACAAGGGTGGTTTAAACTAAATATAGAACAGAAGCTCCCGAGGGAATCCGGGTCAATCGGGGGCTGGTGGTGTGATTCGAAATGATCAAGGAAAATTGGTGATGGCCTTTTCGGAGCCTCTGGGTAAAGGTACAAGCAATTACGCAGAATGCATGGCACTTCTTCATGGGGTACGCTCTCTAAAGAACCTTTGCATCACAATGGTTGAAATAGAAATGGACTCGTTGGTGGTAGTAAACTGGCTAAAATCTTCATTTTGTGGAGTGTGGTATCTTGAGGAATATTGGGATGAGATTCAAGCTACCCTACGGCAGATTCAATTCACTTTCCATCATATTTTCAGACAAGGCAATGCACCTGCAGATTTTCTTGCTCAAATGGGTTCCAAAGGTTGCTCGTATAGATTTTCCTCCTCAAATGACATACCGCATCTTCTCAAAGGCCTGCTGCGAACAGACTGTTTGGGTCTCCCCTATATGAGATAGGATGTTGTGTTTTGATAGAATGTTGTTTTCTTGATAGAATGTTGTCTTCTTTCATGATAGGATGTTGTTGTCTTTTCTTGATAGGTTGTTGTTTTCTTGATAGAACGTTGTAAGCAGGGTGTTACCTCCACCAAATAGTGAGGTTTATCAATAAAGGCCTAGAGGCGCTGCCTCTCGTTTTATAAAAAAAAATGTATACCATGTAACCCTCAATAGCAAAGGAATCAGGACTTTTTTCTGAATTATTATTGAATTATTTCAAAACTATAAACTGACTTAAGCATTGGAGTGTTCCCAGGCGGACCAGGCCGACTTCACTTGGGTCATTGTGCAGGTTGACGGTGAAGATTGAAAATGAGACACGTCCTTTACATATATAATACAAGCCGGACTCTTGAACAAACTATATATTGTCTTTCGACAAAGAGCATTAATAGCATCTGATAACACTAGATTAATTATTAAGTGGTATATATTGTTATCTAAACATGGGGATCGAGCTGTCGGTGGTGGCGGCATTAGCCAATTGCATGGGCAGAATTGGTAACCTCATTCAAGTATTTAATGAGGATGCAGGATGGCTTTGCGGCGCCATGCTGCTTGGATGGATGAAGCTGCAAAATGTTTCAGCTGTTCTGAGTCAGACTGGGTGATGTGGCTAAATCTCCACCAGTATTGAGACATCATATCCTTGAGGTCGCCAGCCATGAGACAAAAAGCTTCTACTTTTGTATGACATTTGAGAGTCATTGTCGACAAGGGAAGGTCGGATCGTTTGGGGGTTTTCAACACCCATTCTACAAGATTTCTTCCGAATATGTCACCTTTCTTAAGACAATCAGTTTTATCGTCATGATTACTCGTATACGTCCACACAATTCCTTTCACCACAAAGATCATCACATCCAGTGGTTCTCCCTCTCGAACAATGTAGCTATTTTGATTGTACTGCACTTGCTTGAGAAACTTACAAGTGATCACATACAACAATTCTTCACTTTCGTTTTCGAATATTGGCACCTGCATGTTCACAAACAATCGACAAGATTAATTAACAATAAGCATGATATATACCAACTTCTATGAGATGGACATTAGTGCATCATGTACTCTTTTCGAAGCAAACAGGTCAATGCGAAAATAGACCATATATGCAAAATCTAGTAGCCATACTTGTCATCTTTGATTGATGTGACACATTTTTAAGTGATTTTGTAAGTAAATTATTTAAATGAAAAACCATTTAAAATATGACATAACAGTAATTAGTGTGATTGAGGATCATGAATAATGTCAGATAAATGTCGTTATAAAAAAGACATTTCTCTAAATGCATGTAAGTCTTAACTAAATAACTAAACCACTACATCGATCTATCATCTTACTATCCATTCAATTAATTTTGAAGATTTTTTTACGGAACATAACTGAAATTTCCACTTGAATGATTTTTTACGGGGGATCGAAACTCACTGTCCTTAGCAGGGGCAAGCAGAGATGGAGCTTAATCAATCTTCCGAGTGGTGTGGGAAGATGAGGCAATGGATTCTCTGTATCAAGATCTTTCTTTTGATCTTTGAGTATTAATGGTGTCACATAGCTCTTGATTATGTGTTGTAACTGGTAAGAGAGTCCGATTGTGCTTATCCAAGACTCGATGCAACGTAATTTAGTTATAATGGTCTTTGCCTTATCCTCCTCATCCATATCTGTCAAGTAGTACCGCTTAGATTTCTCCAACTTGAGCTTAGAATTAGAGTTCTCCAACCGCTTAGATATCTTATTATGATGCGTAGATTTCTCCGACCGCTTAGATATCTTATCCAACTCGTTAGATGTTTCCCACTGCATGTACAACTGTCACATCACAATTACGTTGATCAGTTTCTAATTAAGATTTCTACTAATAAATTGTCAATTGTCACATTAAATTCATAAAAATTAGGTTTCTACTGATGATCATAAATTTTCACATTATTACATTCTTAGACTAGCCATATTTTAGTTAATAATAGCCAAAGATAGCTAGAGATTAATTTATTGCTTGCTAAATGTTTAAAATTCAAATTTACAAGACTATCATGAGTACATGATGGTACTTTTAAATGGGTTGGAGAAAATTTCATCCAATTTAGTTGGGAGAAAAACGTTGTTCTTAATATTAGTACAAGATTTTAATTTCCTCCAAATTGGATTGGAAATAATTAAGAATCCCCCAACCTAATTTATATATATACAAATATACAAATTATATAATAAAAGTATATATCATATAATAAAACCATCCTTGCCTAACACTTCCAGTACTTGCCCCAAAGATACATGGGAATTTAATGATTCAATTTATACCTTCATGTGTGAGCAGGGTCTTTTAACAAGTAGACCAAGTAATATAGAATATTTAATTAAATAAGTGAGAATTCAAATTAAGGACCTCTAAACATTTATGTTTATAAAATATCATCACCAGTACTTTCTCAAAAAATTTGGAGCTGTTGTGAATTGAATAGATGAAGATAATTAAAGTTCAAACATATATATTCATATATACACATAATATTTATGGAAATAATTATCAGCACCACCAACCTGCAAATTTCCGATAAAGTATAAAAACAGAAGCAAGCCAGAGATCGAGACTAAAACTGCGAAGCCGTTTTCCCCAAAAAATGGACTTGTTTGAAGGTTTTGACCAAGTGAACTGCCAGAAAATCATGATAAGAAAACATTAATATATATATATATATAATATGCTCAAAATGAAAGTTGTAATAAAAAGTGTAACGTGTACGAAGTACCTCAAATGTCGCAGGCCCCACCAGAAACAGAGCATGGTCTTTCGCGGAATATTCGTGGAATCCAGTATATCAGATTCACGGGCTTCTTGGAATATTCCAAAATTAAAGCTGGGAGAAGTTGTATTTGTTTTTTTTTCTATAGGGCAATAATCATTTAAAATATCGATATTGCTAGAACCATGACCACATCTAAACGAAGTACTCTTGGTTGTATTTCCATAATGATACTTATAGGCCATGTGCCAGCACGCGGTCTCTCGTTCGATGGAGGCGAAGTACCAAAAAGCACCCAGTACCTGAAGATCAAAGATATATACCATTAATATTTCAGTAATTAATAATAAAATACAGATGATTATAATAACTGATCATGAAATTAACATACGTACATTACTGGCAACGAGATACAGAAAGAGATTGAATAAAGCTTTCATCACTATAAAACCTTTCTTGACATTCTTGTTGCTTTCTGCTTTCCCTGCTTTAACACTAGTACTCCTATTCACGTTGACTATTTTCCACAATCTGTAGATACGGAAAAGTCTTGGCACATATTGCAACAGAACAACTGCAATTAGGAATTTCCTCTCGTGCCGGAATCCCCAACCTCTCAATTCAGAAAATAGAATTGGCACTAGAACCTGTTCATGTTCATACACGATTAATATTGACATGTTTTTTAATAAAATTTCCCCAACTCACTCATATATACTACTCAATAAGAATATGATTTTCCCATGCTAGCTACTTTCCCCTCCCAGCTTACTTTGAAATTTAATCATTTTTCAGAAAATGCATTATATTTTATTTTCACTTTGGGTTTCTTTTTTCTTTTCTTTTTTTTTTCTTTTTTTGAGTTTTCTATTCTAATATATTATATTCATATGTTCTTTTAAATATATATATATTGGCTTTTGTTTTGAATTGTTTTCTAATTTCTTTTAAAAATATTTTTTTTATTCTGATTTGGCGTGTTTGTTATTTTAACTTATGTTTTTCCATTTTTTTTTTCTAATTTTATACATTTAATAATTAGTAATATTGTTTGGATTCTAAAATTAAAAGCAGAAAAGTTTGTCATAGTACCTGGGGGAGTGGAAGAATGGCGAGAATGTTAATTACGTAGTCTGAACTCTTCATGTGAGGGCACTTATTTCTTTTTCTTGCAACCAGGTCCCCAAATGCAATAAAATCCAGGAACGATCGCACACAAATAGCAATGATTTCCAAATTCTTAACTATAGTAATGCATTTGGCAGCCTCGTTGATGACTGGAAGATAAAAGAACATAGGGTCCACTGTTACTGCAACTACACACACCACTAAAAACGCCACATCCCAATAGTACTTTTGTTCTGTACCAACAGTACCATCATTCTTGGGACCTTGCCGCTCAATATCCACCTCCCTGATCAGCACAATATATGTATATATAGACAAAAAGACATTAATAGAGGTAACAATTATATATATATATATGCACACGAAAATGTGGTAGAAAAGTATGATCATTACATTATTATTTTAACTATGATCATTACATCTCCCCGATGAATTACTAAATCATCGGCAGAAAAGTATTTACTAATTAACTTCTGTCGTTCACGTCGAAAGATAACAGGATAAATAGCATTTCTAAGATTGAAGAAGAAGAAGAAGATGCTCACCTTCCTCGCCCGCTTCCTTGACAATTCCAACGACGACCCATAACTAAAGCTTACAAAGCCCCAATTAAATTGTAGAATAAGGTCTCCAAAATCTTTCAACACCGCGAACTTCTCTTAGTATCCAGAAATTCCGGGTTTGGTGCACTTCTAGAAAATGGAAAACATATGAACGCTGTCATATAATATGCAGCCCAGAAGCAAAAAAAAAAAAAAACTTAACAATATAAAAACTCATGTAGTACTGCATGCACAATCACATATAACGCTGAACTTCATGGTAATAGCCAGAGATCGATAAATAATTTGCATTTATAAAGTAGAAAATGAACCTGCACTTAAAGTTGGAGCGATCGAGGAAACAAGAAGAGGAGTTAGATTAAAGCATGAATAAGTGATAGAAAGTGCCTTAGATAATACATATATATAGATAATACACATATATATGGCCTTTTGGGGCCACTTGGTCATAGCTTCACCTACTTTTTGGTCAATTAAGTCTGCAAAAATTTTATATACAGAAGATGGTCTTTTGCGGAAAATCCATGGACTCCAGAATACCAGATTGACGGGCTTCTTGGAATATTCCAAAATCAAAGAGAGTGGTATCTGGTTTTTCTAAAGAGCAAAAATTATTTAAAAATGTGATATAGCAAAAGAACAACTGCATTTAGGAATTTCCTGCCGTGCCGGAATCTCGAACCTCTCATTTCAGAAAATATAATTGGCACTAGAATCTGTTCATGTTCATAAATATAATTATTGGAGGAGATCAATGGAATAAGTTTTTGTTCCAATCCATTTTTTAATAAAATTTCCCTAACTCAGTCGGAACGTAAGGAAAACTCTAGTACTACTCAATAATTTCCAAATCCAGGAACGATCGCACACAAATAGCAATGATTTCCAAAGTCTTATCTATAGTAATGGATTTGGTAGCCTGGTTGATGACAGGAAGATAAAAGAACAAAGGGTCCACTGCTACTGCAACTACGCACAACGCTAAAAACATCACATCCCAAGTTTTTCGTCAATTAGTCTGCAAAAAGTTTATTCGCGTGGTTGATCTTATTAATATTCTTTCTTGGAGGGTTAAGGTATATATATATAGGAACAATAATTCTACTCTGTTCCATTTTGATGGCTCACATAGTTATTTATTTTTTAATTATTTTTTTAATCGTGGGATGGAGGAAGAAGAAGACGAAAAAAATGGAAATTGGGAGACCAGAGCCCCTTCTATTTTTTATTTTTGCAAAACTAAATCGTTTCCATTTTAACCATGTCGGAAGCGATACCGCGGTGGGGTTACGGGCCAGTTGTCCGTAGCATTTCTATTAATTAAATCATAGGAAAAAAATATGAAAATGGAAGAAAAATAGGTTACATCCGGCTCCCAATTACTGTACACATCCTAAATCATTCTTTAAATCTTTTTTATAACTTATTAACAACAGGATTTTCCAGATGAAGAGTTGAGCCCTGAAAAGTTGATCAGCCCAAGGAACTTCTTCATGCACCACGAAAACTCGCAATGCCAAAACCTGATAGGTACAAGTTTCAAATTAGAAAATTCGCATTTCATCGACTTTATGCACACCCTCCCCAAGTTGTGCCCTTAAAGAAGTGATAGTTCAAGGCACCAAATGTTTGCAAAATTGATGATAAGAACAAAATTGGTGGTCAGAGTGACAGCCCGGCGCACTACCAAAGAGTCCAAATTTGCAGATATTTCCACTAATAACCATACCAAAAATACAAAAAAAAAAAAGAAAAAGCAATACACCACTACTCTAATGTCCAGACCAATTACCATAAATCTATTAACTTAACGATTATCCATACATAATGAGGAATATGGTACTTGAAACAGCGAACTTTTTAATTCAACTTTTGGAAACAAAAATTAGCCAAAAAAATCGAATCCTACATTTACGGAGTTTAAAACTTTAAATTTCAAACCGTTTTAACGAAATTCAAGAGATTACCTCCGAATATACAAAAGGTCTAAACAGTAAACACAGAGAGAACGAACGTGGAAGAGAAACGCAAAAAACCAAACTGGAACCGAAAGGCATGAAAATAGAATCGAATAGTGATAAAGTTGAAGGACAATTACTTGGGAGGTTCTGGACTGGCAAAAGAAAACGATGAAACCGAAATAATAAAACAAGACAAAATAAACGCACCGAACAAGAAGACTAAAGAGCAACTAGACAACCAGTACGGTACAGACAAGAGAACTCCATGGGCGATCAGTGCAAGAAGGAAGATTTTTCTACTTCGTCAAAGAGAGAGAGAAGGTTCGCGGAAATTGACGAGTCAGAAACGGGGGCTTATATGCCTGTTAGCGAGTGAATTAGATTGATCAAAATTTCAGAACTATGGTGACATGGTCCATGGAGAGAGAGAGAGAGAGGTGTCAAAATGTCAAAATCTTTCAAACGAATAATGCTACTTCTCCCTCGTCATGGTCGGATATGGATCCCGACAAATTTTTATTATTATTATTTAATAATTAAAAAATTATTTTTTAGTAATATTATGAATTTTATTTAAAAATTAATATTTAAGAATATAAAAAAAATGTGTGAAATAAATAAAAGACATTTAGCCTTGTCAGACAATTTATCCGCTACACCCTCATTTGGAATAGCATGACTCTTTCAAATAAATAATGCTACTTCTGTCGATGATGAGTCCCAATAAAAATAGATATATTTACTTAGTAATTAAATAAGTATTTTTTTATAATTTAAAAAAAAAAAGAATATTTAAGAATATAAAAAATTGTATAAAAACCTTCTCAGACAATTTGTGAGCTACACCCTCGTGGGTGTAGCAAGACTCATTTCAAATTTCATCAATACATTAGAGAAAAAAAAATAAAAAATTGGACCTTGGTCAAACAACACGTTAATGGGCTGAGAATCAATTTTTTATATGAGCCTTTTTTTTTTTAATTATTGTTGTAATGATTGAAAGATGGAAGATTTTCAAAAATAATAATGATATGGATAGAATTATTTTGTAATTTGTTTTACAACCCACTATTTAAGATAGTGATATTTCATTACAAATAGTGATTTTTTTAAAAAATTCAGAATTTTTTTTTTCTAATTTGAATATTAAGTTTTGCTTAATTTCTTTTCATTTGGAAAAAGTTTAAAAAATAAAAATAAAAAGGTTTCTAGAGAAAAAAAACAAAAGCAAAAACACTTGTAGAACAGTAGAAGCATCAAAACACACCCATTTGAAAACTATTTGATTGAATCAATGAAAATTATTTGTTTTCCTTCGGATTTTACGTTTTTTTAAGAAACAGTAAAATTAATTCGGTCAAGTTAACTGATGACTTACCGATGATCTTGACCGATGTTTTTCTCTTTTTTTGTTAATGATTCCGGATTGAATATTATTAAATTTATATATTTTTTGCAAAAAAAATATTTAAAGATGTTAAAAAAATATTAAAAAAAAAACTGAAATTGTCCCAGTAGAATCATCTTTGCTTTTTACTCCGTGATTTTCCGTACGTGATTGCTAGGAAAGATAGTCAATGCGTAGAGTATCAAAAGTGTCCTCCACTCGCTCGTTGACTTCAAACATGACAAAGTCGCCTGCCCTTTATTTTTTATTTTTTAAAAATGAAAAAAGAAAAATCTCTCAAAAGTGTATTATTATTATTACGATATGCGACAAATGAAGACATATAATGGGTATATTAAGAAAATAGTGTTAAATAATTTTTTTCTATATATATAATTAGAATATTATCCTATCCTAAACAAGAATCGTGCCCATTAATTCAGAACACAAGTGAAGCCACACAAACCTCATCTTTCTTTTTTCTTTTTTTTCTTTTCTATTTTTGAAAGGGACAGAAATGGGTTCCTCACACTTTCTGTTCACTGCCAACCTACTACCACGTTAGAAAATTGATGAATGGTAGGTGAATTTGAAGGTGATATATTTATATATAAATATATATATATATATATATAAATACACACACGCAACATTTCTAGTCTCCATGCAGTTCAAGGTACGTGCATTGCATTCATTAGTTTTGTTTGATATGTCAGATGCAGATATCAGTAAGCTATAGGATCAATAAAAACGAAGATATCGATCGCTGGCAACTTGTATTGCGTGGGCCCTTCTGTATCAATAAAAACGAAGATATCAGACTACTAGCATTTATTATTGATGGCAAATTATAAAACATCCCTTCTGTATAAGTTTTGTCTAGAGGTGAATTCGGTCCGATCCGATCGACCTACAGAGAGTTTTGAAACCGGATCGAAAGTTTCGGTCCACCACTTTCCCACTTAGGAGTTCCCTGGAATGTATTCATTCCCTTCTCTAAGAGCTATTACTCAATAAAGCAAGCTTCCTTTAAAAAAAAGTGTAAATAATAGAGTATGTTTAAAAAAATGTATTATATATCTACATATATTATCTTATAATTTATGATATATTATTAATTAATAGCATATATTATTTAATATTTTATATAGTCAATGATAATAGATTATATGAAAATTATATAATTAACTTATACAACTAATATATAAAATAATATATTATATTTATAAAGACTCAATTGACATGAATCAAGAAGAATATATTGTTGAACGTACAAATAATTGGGAAAAAATCAATCTCATAAATAATATTACTAATTTTCAATCAGGTTTCATCATGATCAACCTTAGTTGAAAACATAGCTAGACATGTTTATGAAAATAAATTCTAA
>QEOT01008029.1:0-107711 GCA_003123785.1 Pterocarya stenoptera
TCGAGAGTTGTGCCATATTGTTAGCAAAGAATGTTTGGGTACAAATCCTGAATTGTCCAAAGTGGATAGTTTGGGATTCTATCATCTATATGACAGATATATTCAGTCTAAATTCACATGTTAGTTTTGGAAATTTTGGTTTAGTGTTTCCTTTCATTCTTCTGGTATGTGGTCTGTAAGTTGCTTCGTCCATGGAGAGGGTCAAGAACTTTTTGCGACTAGCATACTTGGAGAATTGTAGGGAAGTGCTACTGAAATTCTGACTGACATGAGAGTTTTGAATTGAGCATATATGCGAAATAAATAATAGTCTCTGGAATGGGAGATGACCAACTAGCTTGTCAAAATAGAAGCAGTGAATATGAAAAGACGATTGTTAGTGTTATCCATGACTTAGGTGTTTTTGGGTGATGGTCGTCGAGTAACAGAAATACAATGTATAAGAGTTGGATGCTGCTAGGAGATAGACTTGGTAGAGACTATATGGAATGTGCACAAGGGGTGAAGTTTTTTTATAGAATTTGCTCACGAGAGTGTTGACAGTCGAGGTTTTATAAGATGTCCGTGCAAAAATCTTAGTTCTTATAACTTGGTTGTAGTGGAGGAGCATTTATATGTTAATGGAATTGATCCTAAGTACTCACCATGGGTCTTACATGGCGAACCATTTCCTAAAGGAATTAGATTGGGCACTCAGTTCAATAAAATGGAGGAAGGTAATAACATCAACATAGATAACATAAATGTGGATGTATCTGATGATAGTGATGATAATGGAGAGGATATGACGAAGAGATTAGGCGATCTTGGTGCAGAAATGTTTGGGATAAGGGATGGAGAAGGAACATCTGCACAATCATTTGTAGGAAATGGACATTTTGGAAGATTGTGGGAGGATGCACAACGAGAATTGTACGAGGGGTGCACTTGTCATAGCAAGTTGTCTTTCACAGTGAGGTTGCTTCATACACTCTATATGTCGTATTTCTGCAAAGGCCATTAACATGTTGCTCAAATTATTTAAAGAGGCTCTCCCATGGGATAACATATTACCTTGTAATTTTTATGAAATGAAGCAATTGAAGTGAGGGCTAGGATCCGATTATAATATCATTCACGCATGTAGGAATGACTGTGTTCTATTTTGGTAGCAATATGTAGAATTTGATTCATGTCCACTATGTAATGAATCAAGATGGACATCCGATAAGCATATTTACCCCAAAAAGTGTTCGGACATTTTACGTTAATTCCTAGAATTCAAAGATTGTTTACATCTTGGTCGATTGCGAAATATATGTCTTTGTATCACACAGAAAGAGTCCAAAATGAAAACTTCCTTTCGCATCCTGCAGATTCTTTACAATGGAAACAATTTGATGTCGAGTACCCATTATTTTCCCAAGAGTCTCGCAATGTATGACTTGGGTTAGCAATGGATGGTTTTAATCCACATGGCAACATGAACACTTCTCTTAGTACTTGGCCTGTTATATTAATGCCATATAATTTGTCACCTTGGAAGTGCATGAATGTAATGACCCGAACTTGCCTAAGCATTGCCTATAGATTTTATTCTTAGTTGCCATGGCATTTTGGGAGCTCTAGCTATTTTGGAAACCTTTAGAGTCTTTGAATTAGCAACTTGAGCCCAAGAGGGGAGCAGCCCTAGAATGCTTTGTAATTTTCGGCTCTATTTAGAAACCCAGGCCCAATGACTTTAGGCACATGACCCAAATCTTAGTCACTAGTACCATGTGTTATGTAAGTGTTACACTATGAATCTAGACTTGATAGTGGGATAAAGGGGAGAGAGAAGTGTAGGAAAGCACAAAGAAGTGGCTTGCACGACTACCCTAGAGGAATTGCCACTTGTTAGCATGCTAGAAACCTTCTAGAAGAATCAAGGGACAAAAGGAACTTAGGAACCCTAAGGGATTTTTGGCTAGCCCATCTTCCCACACACCTAGACCCTTATCTTGGCCCAATTTCGAGTTCCAAGGTAGATTCCTTGGGAAGGGAAGCCTAGGAAAGATAAATAGAACTTTTATAGAAAATCTGCATGGGAAACCGAAGGGGGACACAAAGGATTTCGAATTTGGTCAATTTTTGCCAAGTGTCACAGCGTCGTTTCTATCTAGGATTTAATAACCCCGCCCCCTCCCCTCCCTCTTCTTCTTCCTGATTCCTCTTTAGATTTTAGATTTGAGAGCATAATCAGGGGTCACAACTATTGAAGATTGAAAACTGACGATCAAGAATTGTTGCAATTTATTTATTTTATGTTTTTTCATTGCATTGTTGCTTAGGATAATTTGATTTTATACGTAATGTTTATTAAACATCTAGTGGATTTTTTATTTTTAAAGTTATATAGTAATTAGTATAATACTATATACTTAGTACTTACACTATCATGGCATTATTATTTTTCTATTGCTAATTAGTTTTTTTAACTTAAGGCTAACGGTACAAATGATATTAAAACTAAAATGAAACTTGAATATTTAAAATATAGGCTTTAAAAATTCAGCAAATTAGGATTTGTAATCAACTCAAAAAAGGTCCAAAAAGAGGGAGCCCAAACTGACCAAACAGGCCGAAAATGTTCCCGACGGCTTCCCACCTCTACATCGGTCGGTTTCAGTCGATCTTTTCTATGTAAAATCACTAGTTGATCAGTTTCGGTTTTGGGCCAAAACCAAACTGACCGGCTTGATTTTCAGCCCTAATGATAGTATGGGGTGCAACCACTTGTCCACACCAAACGTATTTAACTAGGCGGTGGGCGCCTATTTATTTTATTGTTAATTCAATTTTATATATGCACTCTCTCAATGATATCGAAATTCAGGAATCTTTTAAGTAGAATATATAGAGATGCAAGTGAAATTTTAACCGAAAATTTAATAAAAATAATAAATAAATATGTTCAACTCAACCTTTTCCAAAATGGTTGGGTGTATGTTTTGGAATTACAAGAACAATTCATGAGATATGTTTTGAAAGTTTACATGTCAACCTTTACACTTCTAATTACCTAATAGTAGTTAATTTATTATGATTAAATGTTTGCTCCGAGCTTTTTATACTCTATTATGATTACATATATGTCAACCATGCTCTCTCCGATATATTGGGGTGTTGCAACCCAATTTTCAAAATATTGTGGATTTTTTATATCATGCAAGTAATGCTAGAATATCATATAGACTTAGAGGCTTGAGGGTGCAAGTCTCGCACAATCCGTTTTAAAAGTAGAGCCCACCATGAAAGAGTAATATTGTACGAATTAATTTTTTTTAAAAGAATTATAAGAAACGTACTCATCTTAAAATTATATGAATTAATTATTATTTTTAATTTCTAAGACTTCATGCACAAGAGAAGTAATAGCCAAATGGAAAGAAAGTCAAAGGAAAAGACAATAATTAATTTAACGTGATCTTCGAAGATTACCTATCTTCACCATAACAAGAATGTTTCAGCTTCCTCGTAAGTAGAAAAATATTATAATGATCTTCAGACTCCCTTTTGCTGACAAACTTTACGCTTACTTTTGGTGTGGCACAAACGCCTATGGAGATGGGCTAGATAAATATATATATATATATGTATATATATATATGCACAATTTTACTCGGTTTGGTAATTTCACAATTCTAAAAGAGTTTTAATGCCACGAAAACAGGAATATTAATAACTCATGAGTTGTAACGAGTTACTTAGCAAAAAATTTAAGTATAACATGTTAATTTATAATTAATTTGTATTTATACTAATTGTTTATAATTTCTTGAAGGACGAGTTTGAATTTAATTTTGGCCGACTAGAGGATCAACTAACGATTGAGGAGTTGATATCCAATGCATCCCGGAGGTACCAAAATTGATGCTATGTACACAATCAGAAGTTCACTACTGCAACAGAAGTGCTTCAAAATCCGTTCCAAACAATGCCACCAAACAAATGGAAGAAGGTTTGTGATATATTTGAAGATACTGTTTTTTAGGTAATTTCGTTGCTATTTTTTTTTATAGTATATGATAGATGTATTAAACATATAGATATAATATTTTTTTAGCAACGAAGTATTGTGAACAAAGCAAATAGATCAAATTTAACAATATGCCATCATGCAGGTTCTCGATCTTTTCATCGTTTATCTAAAAAAATGATAACGTTATACTAGTCTCTGTAAAATATTAACATATATACTATTCTGATTTAAGTTTTAATATAAATTTCCCTTTTGCAGCAAGAAGAAAGTCCTATTAATTATAATCTTACCCAATTGTATGCTAAAACACATACAAATCGTGATCGTCATGTTTGGACCAATCCCGGAGCAGAAGCAAATTATGTAAGTTTAAGTTTTTTTAATTCAATTATCTAATAATATTTTTGTTACTTATACTAATTTTAATTTTTTTTTTGTAGGATAAGATAATATCATTTAAGGAAACTGGTTCGGCCCAGCTGAGAAATCATTTGTCAACGATGCCCAGATCTTTTCTCAAGTTCTTGGACCACGTTCTAGATATTTGGGGAGCTTAGAACGTTCTATTAAGCCATCCTCAACATTATCATCCTCTTTTCAAGTCAAATCAAATGACAGAACTCAATAATTAGAAGAAGCAAGGCTTGAGATAGAACATTTGAGGTCCAAGGAAAAAGCGTTGCTGACCCGATTAGACCAAGCAACAGATTTAGAGGCGAGATTAGAAGGAACATACAGAAGAAACTGAAGATTCAATCCTAAAAAATGTTTGAACAATGACAATCAATTATGTCCCAAAACTCCATGTCACCACCACAATCCTATAACTTATTTTTCTTTAATTGTCTTCTGATTATTCTATCTCATAACATTTGAACAAATATGATGTTTAAATTATATTATTTAATATTAGAATCGTATTTTTAATTACAATAATTCTGTATCATGAGTACCGTTAGAATGAAAAATACCCAATTTGAACAGTAAATCTTTTTACCTTGCATTCGAACCGGAAAACAAAAACATTCAAGCAACCTAAGAAAAATCCAATATGTTCGAACTGAATAACCTAAAGTTTGAATAGATTTCCGTTCGAACAATCTTTTCATATTTGAACTCGCAGCAATTGTTCATATTAATTGTGTTTGAACAACAATTTCCTTGTTCGAACACAATGTCAGTTCGAACAGATTCAAATCTATTAGGTCGTTCGAATCAAGTTTTTGTTCTGCTCGAACAGTTCAGTTTTGTTTGGACTAAATGATTTCCATTTGAGCGAGTTTTTGGGACGAAAATGTTTCATCTCAAAAAAAAATTCTTGCTCGAACCAATTCGACTGGTTCTACCTTTCATCCCTAAAAGTTACTTTTAGAGACGAAAATCAAATTTCGTCTCAAAAGACCATCGTGAAAGATCACTAAAAATTTGTATCGATAATGTAAATTTTTCTTTTTCTTTTTTGAAAACATTTTTTAAACTCGTTAAAACATTTAAAAAAAACCACAAACTCATTAAAAAATACTTCTTTAACCATTAAATAAATAAATAAACTTAATCAGTGACTTTTCTCAATATCCACCGTAGTGGGAGTAGCATTATTCTATTAATGTCAACCCCGCCCCAACCTGGGACAAGACCATGGCCCGCCCTTGTTCTTTCCCTATCATATCTGTATGTACATATCTTATTATTATTACTATTATTATTATTGTTGTTGTTGTTATATATATATATATATATATTTTCAACGAAGGTAATAAGGGATGTGCGTGAACATATCATGCATGTACTCTTAAGTTTCTAATTCAATAGAAGGGAGCACTTGATGGACATTCAATTCAACATTTTCCATGAAGGACTCTCAAAGTCCATCATTCATTCATCAAACATAACTAGTTTTAAATAAGAGGGGGCTCAGTACCTTCAATACAAACAAAAAGTGTTAAGCCATCGTATGAGGGGTTACCATCATCCCACCATAGAAATTACATCATACCCAAAAGATATATTGTCTTAAAGTTAATTCCACAAAACGTCCTAACATTGGACCCATCCTAAGACATAAAACCATAACCATCATTAGTCGATGAACTGGGGAATACTAAGCATCTGCCCCTCCCTCCTCGACAGTGCCTGGCCCCATGACCTTTCCATCAATACTTGGAAGTTTAAAACATAAACATAAAGTGAGTCTAATACTTAATAAGCAATACACCATGCAGTTAACTTATTAATAGCATAATCTTTTCTTTTGAAAGCGTGCATACGTAAACATTTGTTAATCTTAACAATGCTTTCATACATAAATAGCTAAGAAGTAAGCCATACTTTCATTCATAAACATTTTAAAAAATACTTATGCTTTTATGTTTCACTTTCCTTTAGTCGATACACACTATTAAGCCCCGTGTGTTGGAGTTAACAGTCTTTTGAATCTAAGTTCTGTCCGTGGCTACAGATCGGGAATCCCTTTCCGTTAGGGAGCAGCACTGGGTGCACTACTAGTACTACTTACCCGGCATTGCAATCTGCCTAGTCACCCTTTTCATTCATCTGACCGTTACGTATTTTCATACCTTAACCTTCATTTCATTTCCTTCCTTACTTTACAATCAAACATTTTCATTATCTTTTCTTAGTCCAATGCATATACATTTCTTTAAAGAGTGTGTTTCATGTCATGCTACATATAAGTAAGGCATTAGTTATTTAAGAGAGAACATGTATGAAAATCTCATGATTCATTACCTTATACACATACACACAATTATAATCAAGAGGGTGCTTAACAGGGACTACCAAGAAAGGCTTGTACATAATATATATACTTACTCGTTCTATAGAAGAACATTTGAAAAGAGAGAGAGACATTCTTTCATAAGAGAGCTTTTGTGTAAGGAGCATGGTCATAACTATTTACCTGCGCGCTTTACTAGTGAGTTCCTTTGAACTTGAGAATAAACTCCTATTCAATGAAATGGAATAAATATATTAACATCCATCTTACTTTAAGCTTTTACTAATCGACACTCTTACACACTCACTTAAATTCCAAATTGGAGTTAGAAGTGTTTTCCTTAACCCATTTAGCTACCCACCACATATGGCACTAGGCCAAAACATTAAAATCCTCATTTCCAAATATTTCAAAGAAACTCATGAAAGTAAATAACATGCTTGCTAACCTTTTAAAGGCCATTGTTTTCTATATAAACGATAGATGGAAATCATAGGTTAGGAATGTATAGATAGTAGGAATTTATTTAAAAAGGGAAAGGAACAAAGAATTGCTACACGTCTAAAATTTTCATCAAGGAGGGCATTTGATAACTTTGTAATATCGTATGGAAGGAATCCAACGAAAGGGCCAATCACTACAAGAAATCAGGTCTTTTTCAGCGCTCAAAATCGTCACAAATACCCCTAATAATTGCTGCAATTGATCATTTCCGGCGATTTATAATTCGCTGCATGTTCAACAGAATCAAAGTGTCATTTCTGATAAATTTCAGCCATAGATAAAAGTCACCGCAAAAAACAACTATTTGCTGCGATTTTTGGCCGTCGCAAGTGTCCAAAAATTACGCAAATAACCCTTTCGTTTACCCTAAATCATTAAGAAGAACCAATTGCTGCAATAGACATCATCGCAAAAAGTTAGGAAATCGCCGCAAATGAGTCAATATTTTCCCAGCGATTTTAAAGTATCGTCGTCATGTATATTTCCAGCGGGTAAGTTTCACCGGAAAGGTTATTTGCGGCAATTTAATATCGCCGCAAATATGATTCTAGGATGAAAAAATTATTTTCAAGGAATTTCACTCGCTGGAAAAGGTGTTTCATAAAATTTAAAAATAAAAAAAAATTACACAAAACAAAATACAGAAAAAATATTATACACATCCAAGTTTTGCAGGCTTCACAATTTTACCTTACACTATGGATTGCACTAATATTCTTTTTACATACTCAAAAAAGATCCAAAGTATGAGCTACTAATATGACCAAAATTGGCATCGACTGTGTTTTACAATATACAGTTTCTAACCAACAAGAGAATGCATTCTGCTTGATAGCTGTTCTCTCCAATACACACTATTTAGTATTTATCCTAATCCCCATGTGTGATCCTGCTTCTAGATTTAGTATGCTCTACAAGACCTATTGATCTAAACCTCTATAGCTAAGACCATTACATGCTATCTGCAACTGCAAACAAACAAAAGAAACTATAAGGAAATGAAAATATTCTGTGCAAGTTTGTATGCCTAGAGAGGAAAGCCTACAACCACAATGACCATAACCAGAGGAAAAACATCTCTTATAAGTTAATATATGTCTTTCTTCTTCTTCATGGTATCCATACTTTAGCTGTTATTTATATTATCTCACCCATTGAAGCTAGGAGAGATGTACAAGACAAAGGGATTGGTGAGGAACAGACCATTAAACATGTTGTTGGTGAGAAGTCAAATTAAGTTAGCTCTCCTCAGAATTATCTTCCTTGTAATTTTTTCTACTTAACTTGCTACTGGCATAGTTAGTTTTGCTGATCCAGCATCATATGATCAAGAAGAGGATTTATAATTTTTCATTTCTATTCTTCTTGAGCCCGAATTATCAACAAGAATCATGATTGCAGCCACCTACAAGCTAGATGAACATTTATATTCAAAAGTTTGTCTATTTATGTACCAAACACACTTTCGATATGTGGAGGCCTGACACAACTTATATAAAAGGTATTGGTATTTTTGACTTTTTTTTTAATAAATATAAAATATAATGGCCCCAGACATCACCAAGTAAGGAAAGAAGATTTGAGAAAAAATAGAACCATATAGCTAGCATCCAGATAATAAAGACTGCACAACAAGGTCCTAATTACACAAGGAAGTAGCTTCAGAACTGCAAAAGATATTACAGCAAATTACAGAGAACAACTTCATTGCTTTTTAAAGAACCATGTAGATTTAACCAGAACAAGATTATGGAGAATAATAGATTGACATACCAAATATGCTGGGATTGTGTTGGAACTAGAAGGATGTAAGGAAGAAGCCGAAGAATGTTCAAGCGGTGGAAGTTCCTCTCCCTCGGAAAATTCCCTTTTGAAGCATAAAACCAAATACCTAATAGCTAATCTTTTATCAAAACAGACAACATATAAAAAGATACCCATCTCAACCGCTGTTATCCACCCCTAAGAAATACACATGTAGACACAAAAGCAGAGCTATAAGTTAATAAGAAACATAAAAGTACATAAAAGTATAAAAGTACATAAAATTAATCTTGATTCTTCATTCAGAAAACTAACAACCATCATCCAAACTGGCTACCTTATATAATAAAACACTTAATCAACCTCACAGTCACTAAGCTAGTTTAATACTCATTCACACATCCACAATTATCTCCCCTTCCCTCCCATTACATTTGATGGCTGCCATATCATAGGGCCTGAATTTGACAATGAAGATTTGTGTTAAGACTAAATACCAACTAATTCCTGATCATAATTAAGTCAATCAAACTACATTGTTTACCATATATAAGTTCTATCATCCATTTGTTCTAGGTAACCATAGCAAGCCATAAAAGGTAAATTATAACTTTATGGCACAAACATCTAAATACCTATTCATCCAGCTTTTGGGAATTCTTTACCCCGAATTTAGTGAAACTTGGACTCAAGATAAGAGTTGCCCATCAACAAGTATGCAGGCCATAGTAAATATAAAAAATCTCTATAAAGCTGTCACGATCTTCCTTTCATCTCCATTTGCGTTACCTGTATAAAAGGTCGTAAAGTTAGGGTGCATGCCAATAGGACTTGTAATAAGTCCTTGAATTGGTTGTATAAAAAAGACTGACCAGATGTGAACAAACTTAGTTTAATTTAAATTCATTGTCTTGTACATAAATTCTTTTTATTAGCATATAATGTTATTATATAACACAAAAACAGTGAAGTTCATTAAAAAAAACTCCTTTCTTACTCTTCAGCTCTTGACAAATGTTCAAATTTATTGGTAACTTGGGCAGTTAAGCCAATAGCTGAGACCATTCTCACTGCAGCCATTCAGCAGAAGCAATAGGAATACATCACTCCTTGATGTCTATGAAGATTAGACATTTTTCTAATTAGCTGGTTTGGTACTATAATACATCACTCCTTGATGTCTATAAAGATTGGACATTTTTCTAATTAGCTGGTTTGGTACTATAAACACGTTTCAATTAGTTGATCATATAGAATTTGGGAATACTGGGAATGTTTGGGCCATCCCCCAAACATCAGAAGAAATGAGAATTTGGGGATGACTTATATTGGGAATGTCCCCCAACATTTGAACCAAAAAAGATTTTATGCTCCAGCATTCAGAGAGAACATCCCCCAACCCAGCCAAAGAAGAAACCAACCCCCACAAATAGAAAAAGAAAAAAAGAAAGAACGAAAGAAGAAGTAAATATCTTTTTCTGAAATCCCAGTAAAAATTACATGCAGAACATATTGAAAATGAAGAAGTTACGAGAAGTAATAGATATAAGATCCAAGAAAATCACAAGCTGTGTTCATGCAAGACAATGATTCAAGCTTTCAACCACCAAAATGAAGCAAATCCCACTCCTGTACATATTCATCAAGTGCAATAAATTGCATGACAAAACCATCACTTGAAAACTGCACTAGCAACCAGGGAATCAAAATTAAGAAGTATAAATATCGATTGAGAAGGCCAAGGAGAAAACAGTAATACACCCCCATAAACACACAAAGCATGATGGAATCAGTATCATCTTTGGACAGAAGTCAGAACAAGAAAAATAAAAGCAATAAAATCCAACACAGTTTTTCAGCTTCTAACAAATTCCTCAAAATTTTAACAAATTTTCAGCAGACAAACAGTACACAAATATGCAGAAAAATAGCAAAGAAATAAAAGTCATCACAAAGATGAGAAAACTTGCTGTTCTGTTTTGCTGATCTGGTATGCAAAGAAGATAAACTGGTATGCATGTATTCTGTTTTGGAAAGAAGAACAGCAAAGACATTTTATTCCTGATCTGGTATGCATGTGCTCTAGATTTGGGTGTGCTCACATGAGAGGTAGACAGACAGACAGAAAAAACACACACATACACACATGTATATATATATATAGAAGGGTAAAATATCCTATATTACTATTTTGGTTCTTACAATTAACCTCTCTAAATTTGTAATGTTTCTAATCACATCCCCAAGCAGTATAAATCTGATCCATCCATAGGCAATTATCTACATCATAGCCTAATAGATATATTTTTTGCACATTAACTAAAAAATGCATAGTGAAGAGTAATCAAGAATCTAAATAATCATTTTCTGTACTTTAGAATCAGATGAGTAGTATCATCAGGCTGTAAAAGCATCTGCAATAATCTAAATATAAATTACTAATTAGTACTTCCAAGGTTGGATTTGTTGTCAGTTTTGACTCCTCACATTCTACTCAGATCAATTGAGCCCCTATTTCATCAATAAAATACAAATTTACTATTTGCAAATAGCCCACTGTATAGAATGTGAGGAGGGAGGAAACAACCACTTAGAATCCCGTAGCACTAGAAGAATACCACAGCTTTAAAGCCATAATGACATTACTGGATTAGAGCTGATATAAAAAACCAATGGCTCGAGAAAAGCAGCCAAACAAAATGCATAGTGTAGAAGCCAAACAACTAGTGAGATGCATCACCAGAAACTTCCACAATGACCATAGTTCTTTAACAACACTAGTAGCTCCCACAGGAACTCCAAAACTTCCCCAGAAATTATCAACATAGATTAGGCAAGTAGACGAGTACAAGCCATCTTCCACAACAAACCCAACGTCCAGTCAAAGCAACACAAGAATACATCCTAAAGCAACTTCCACCAATCAAGAACACAAGAATAAATCCTAAACCAAAGAAAGTCGCAACATTCAACTTGAAATACAAATATTTTTTCATGAATCAATAAAGAACTCCCAAAAATTCTTCATTTAAAAAACCCAGTCTTTGTTTCTAACAAATAAGCGAATGACAACAACCCACAATATAAACTTGGGCAAAATCCAAATCGGGTGCAGAGAATGGTGACGGCTTATTCCGAAACAAAAAAGAAAAAAAAAAAAAAAACAAGAGAGAGAGATCTCCAGGGCATGTTTGTCTCGCTTGACCTTACGTGGAGAAGAAGGGGGCTTCGACGGAGGATTGGAGACAGCGTGAAGTTGTGGGTGGTGGCAAACCACACCCCTAGTGGCGGTGATGTAGAGAAATCTGAGAGAGAGAGAGGTGAGGCCAGATCCGGGGGGAAAACGAAAGAGATTAGCGGGGGGTTCGGGGAGAAGGAGGGGGTGGCCGTCGAGGTGAGGTGGAATTGGCATGGATGGATCGTGCGCGGCGGCGTGGGTTGTGCGCGGCGGAGGCTTGAGGGAGAAGAGGAATTGAGGAGAGAGAGGGAGGAGGTGGGGGGAGACGGGAGGGAAATGAGGAAAACGAGCGGGGGAATTAAAATTTATTACTTTTTTGTGGCAACATAATATCGCCACAATAAATAGAAACAGTCGCTGCAAAATATAAAAATCTCATTTTCAGCAAAGCAAAAATTGTTGGGACTGCTCAGTTGCAGCGACACAAATTCGCTGCAAATAGTCTTGTATGGTGTCTCCTACAATTTGTAAAGGCTACTTCCGGCGCTTCACATATCGCCGCTAATAAATATTAATTAACCGCACAATACCTATTGCGGTGACAATTTTCGCCACAATAAATAGTTTTTGCGGCGATTTCTTCTATTCGATGGAAATAATGCCTCTACAGTGTCATTAGTCTAAGATCTAAAAGTCACTGCAAAAAATTTTCTCCCTCCCATTTTCCAAATTCAGGCTAGAATTGAGCGGTGATTGTTTTTTGCACTGATCAAAAAATCGCTGGAAAAGGCCTATTTTCTTGTAGTGAATGCTCACAAGAGGGTTGATCTTGGTCACTTGTTTTTCAATGGTTTTTCATACAAAAATTTATCTTTGGTTGAACAAAAGGTGAAACTGAACAAAGGGAATGAAATGGGCTGGTTTAAGCCCCAAAACAGAAAGTATAGCAGAAACATTCTGCAACACTTGGACAGCCAATAGCCTTAGTACATTCATGCTCTTAAACATCCCTCACTTAACCAAAATCTCAACTACATAATTAAAAAATACTAGAGTTGTAGAAAACTTAAGAAAAGCATCACATTTTTCTGAAAACATAGCATAAATAATGGATACAACACTCGACAAAACTCGGAATTCCCAAAGCAAGTTACTCATTTAATTGAAATTCTTAAGTGGCTTTCTTAGGCCATGAACCTTGAGGAAAGTATGTCTAAAATTATAAACCTCAACTCCAATAATTTAACACGTAAAAGACAAGACTTTTAACATAATTAAAACATGGCTTAAACTTGAGAAAATACAAGGAAGGAATACAACAAAGTGTCTTGCAAAACAAACGGCTGGAAACAAAACAGAGCATAACACGTAATACAACAAAGTGTCTTGCAAAACACACGGCTGGAAACAAAACAGAGCATAACACGTAAAAGCTATCATTCCTCTACTCGGTAACCCCCCAGTTTGAACAAATATTAGAGGAAACAAATGAGAAATCAGTCTAGAACTACCACACAATAATCGGCTAACACAGAAATTCGAAAACCCCAAACACGTGGCATGAGTTTGCTTAGCACGGTTTCAATCCACAAGAAATCCTAAGGAGAGAGCATTACCTAACTTGGCTTCTCTTTCAAGACACGGAAACAAGCAACAACCAAGAAATGGAAGAGG
Source organism: Pterocarya stenoptera (assembly GCA_003123785.1). Taxonomy (NCBI): domain Eukaryota; kingdom Viridiplantae; phylum Streptophyta; class Magnoliopsida; order Fagales; family Juglandaceae; genus Pterocarya; species Pterocarya stenoptera. Next base: position 13,858 of record QEOT01008029.1, read on the forward strand.
AAATCGTGCGGGTTAGAGGAAACCGAGAGGGTCTTTTCGTGTGAATGAGGGGTTTCACTTAGATAGGGCTTGGGAGATCCTTTTTCTTCTTTCTCGACTTTAAAGCCGACGGTGCAAAGGAAAGGAATCGGATTTCAATGGCTTGCGTAGGAAGAGCCTACGGTCAAGGGAGAAAAGGGGTGAATTTCTTTAGTCAAAGTGGTGAATTTCTTTAGTCAAAGTTTATCCTTATAAGAGCATTGACATTGAAATTGTCAAATACCCTTTTATCTTTCAAATTAACAAATGTCATCCGTATTTACTCCGCATTGAATTAGTTAAATTGTTTTCATTTAAATTATAAATTACAGTAAATTTATTTTTCTTTTAAAATATGAAAAGAACTATAACAAGTTTAAAATTACTTTTTGAGATTATTATATTATAGATATGATATTTTTATTCATATGAGATTTTACCATCTATATTCATATGAGATTATTATATTATAGATTATTGGATTGTAAAAATGAAAATAAATATGATTGTTGGAGGTTATTGAATATTATGAAAATAAAATAAAAATTAATTAAAAAATATAATTAATAAAAAATAATAATTTTTTATTATTATAGAGAGTATAATGACTAATCAAATGTAGACTTCAAGTTTTAAATGATTATCTAAAAATAAAAAAGCTACATATTAGTCAAAATTTGAAGAATATGATGGCCAATCCAATACTAATGCTCTATGCGAGGAAAATGGGCGGTGGAGATTGAATGTGAGATATCTTCCTCACCTATCCATTCTATGATGGAGAGAGCTTAGGTCATTTATTGAATAAAAGAAAAATTAAAGGACTTAAGAGAAAATGTTGTAAGGTCTTAAAATTATGTCTTTGAATTATTTTAATAATCCACATGAAAATAAAGCACATCCATCTTAAAATAAAATAAGAATTTAATAAAAATCTTTCTCTCATAATATTTAACTTAAAGAATTAATAGAATGACATAAGATTTACATACGAGGAATCGGATATTACAATTAATAATCCCTCGATATTGCAAAAACTCGTTGATATAGGCTCTACTTGCTACGCAAAGAAAAATGCACACACTCCTAAGAGAAAATTTCGTTTGTTTTCAGAAAATATCTCATCTCATTTCAATTTCATCATTACACTTTTCCAACTTCCAATACAAAATAAAATAAACAAATCAACTTTTTCAAATTCATCTCATCTTATCCCATTTAATCATTACAACTTTTTCAATCTCAATACAAAATAAAATAAACAATTCAAATTTTTCAAATTTCAAAACAAAAATAATATTAAAATATATATTCTAACAATACTTTATTTAACTTTTTAACTTTTTAACTTTAATCTCAACTCCTCTTATCTCTAAAAACAAACAAGACAGTTTTCTATGCCCTGAGAGTGATGAGTCCTTAGCTAGTAACGCCAATGCTTCTTTTCTTGCTTCCACTGAAGATACTCTTTCTTCGCTCCTCTGGCTCGCTTCCTTGCATAAGGGTCGGATGCAATTGAGTCCTTTTACTACTCTAAGGATAGGTTTGGAAGTTTCATCTCAACACAAAATTCTCATTTCATTTCATTTCCTCATTACAATTTTTTCATATAAAATATAATAAACAATTCAACTTTTTTAAATCTCAAAATAATAATAATATTAAAAAAATAATATTTTATTCAATTTTTAATTTTCAAACTAAAAATTTTCATTTCAATATCCAAACTTAACGTAAATAATGCTCTCGTTAACTTTTTATGGAACTCGTCCTTTTGACTTTCTCTTATTAGCTTAATAACAATTGAATATCGCTTTCTTACTCTATGTTTATGTTCGCTGTGTACGTAGCTCCAGTACTTGATTTTCAATTCCATGGGCCGACTAAGTCATCTGATGCATGCATGCACAAAGACTTTTTTTATGTACAAATAAATTTGCTTATCAATCTGCATATTAATGCTGTTGCCTTCATATTTTAAATTCAAATTAGTATTGTTTTCAATAAAATCTACTTTCTGACCAATCATATTGAATGAGTACGCGTATTCATATGTAATCACTTACAACTAAATTTTTTCATTACAAAACTACGACGTCAGCATAAACGCCTATATAAACGCATCAAATATCCTTTACATTTAGCATTATCTCAAGTAATTAAGAGTTGCCCTCGATCACAAACCTGCCTTTCAATTAGTTTCTCTTGAGACACCTGTTTTGGAAACATGAATAAGTACAACATAAGTACCGTCTGCAGTTGTTGGCTTCTGTTATTTCTTTCTCAGCAGGCAATATGCACTACAGCTCAAGAACCAGTTGGTAATGCATGCCAAAGATATATATATATATATATTATTTTTGTTATTTATATAAGAATATACTACTATTATTATAGTTATTATACCTATCATTACAAATCATGGGGGTTACAAGTATTTTCTTTCTTTTTACTGTCATTATTGAGATCGATGTTGATATCATGATCGTCTTCGTCGATATTTGATAGTAAGTGTTATTACCGCGATTATTGCGATGGTTCTGATATATGCTGTGGTTGGAAATTATGGGGGCGGGCAGAGGATGAAGGGGAGTTTGATTATATCCCGGGGAGCGAGAGGGGTCCGGAACGCTGGGGATTCCTTAGGGAAGAATGGGCAGAGTGTAGGACTGGACGCAGGCAATCTCCCATAAACATTGTGGATTCGATAGTCAGAACAGTCCCCAACAGAGGGCAGCTAAGGTTCAACTATAAGCCTGCTAATGCAATCGTACATAATTCAGGTCATGACATCGAGGTAAGAGTAATATTGTACTCTGGATTAATGATATTGAGCTTTGTTTCGAGCACTGGGGAAAGAACTCGTGATGTTTCTTTCAAAATTTCAATGATCTTCTGTTTGTTGCGTTTTGTTTTTCTTTCAAAATTTCTGATCTCTATGGTTGATTTAAAGGCCCATTTATAGTCTGAATATATTGCAGAATAATGGCCGAGACCATTTTTCACTTAAAAAGTCTCTTCATTTCAAGTTCAATGGATAATTATATGATCTATTGAATATTAGTGTGTGTATATTATATATATATATATATACAAAAAAAATCTCCACAATCTCCTACTATTTACACAACCTCCACACAGCATATTTTTTTACTTTTTTTAATTTTTTCTTTTATCAAATTTTTATTATATGAATAATGAATAGAAAATTTGAAATAGTTTAAAAAGAGTAAACTCAAAAAAAAAAATTTTTTAAATATTAAAAAATTTAAAAAAATGTGGAGTATGAAGTGTGGTGGAGGTTGTGTAGCAAAACTCATATATATATATAAATGTATATATACTGATGAGTTGACCTATATCCGTTAGGATTTTATTCCCTTTGCCACACTACATTTGGTCATAGTACTGAGATCTTAATTAATTTTTTATGGGATCGATGTTCGGAGAATGAGATAATATGAGAATTTTATAAATAATAATAAGATAGTTTGTGAATAGTAGTGGGATAGTTTGAGCTAAATATTTATTAAGTTCTGAAAAATGTGAGAGAAAAACTTGAATAAAAAATATTATAAAATTAAAATATTGTTAGAATATAATTTTTTTAATATTATTTTTGTTTTAAGATTTGAAAAAATTAAATTTTTTTTTTTGTGTTTTTTATTTGAAGGTTGGGAAAAGTTGTAATGATTAGTTTGAGAAAATTGTAATGATTAATTTAAAAGTATTTGTGTTTAAATTACGTTTGAGAAAGAAATGAGATATGAGATGAGCGCTTGGATGAAATGAAAACTTTTTCCAAATATCTCAATATTGATCATAACTAATGAAACTGAGAGGATCGTATTTTCGTGCTGGAATATTATATATTCTTGATCAATGTTATTTGTTAATATATTTTGGAATATATATTCTATAATAATAAAATGTCATGATCATCAAGATTGAATGGACTGGTGATGCCGGATCAGCTCAATTCAATGGCGTTAACTACTCCCTCTTACAATGCCACTGGCACTCACCCGCCGAGCATCTCATCAATGGCAGGAGGTCTCTCTCTCTCTCTGATCTCTAGCTACACACACACACACACATATATATATATAAGTTTAATTGTCTTGTGTCAATAAATATTAATAGTTAATTAATTAAATCTGCATTAATTAATTTGTTAATCAGGTATGACTTGGAGCTGCACATGGTTCACACAAACTCAAGCGGTATAGTCGCTCTTGTTGTTTCTCAGCTATACCAAATTGGCCGTCCCGATCCATTCCTCTCACAGGTTGGAGCAGAAAAACAAAAAGAACAGAGTACTACATGATGATCATGTTGCGAAACTTGAGTGTCAAACTCCACTTAATTAAGTATTTGGCATTTAAATGAAAAAAGTTTATATATATATATATATTGAATCGAAACATTTCGGGAAAAAAAAAAAAAAAACAGAATTCAAAGATCATTTATATGCTTACAAGTACTACTTGATCTGAAAGATGTTATATTGATCTAAAAACACTTATATAGTACTACTCTGATAATTGCTTTATTAATTAATTCCAGTTCACGGCGGAAATAACATCTCTGATTAACCAAGTGGGAGATAGGCCAAAGGGCGTGGTCGATCCAAGAAGCGCAAGAACGGATTCTGCCAACAAGTATTACAATTACCTTGGCTCTCTCACTACTCCTCCCTGTAATGAAACTGTCATTTGGATCGTCAATCAAACGGTACGTATATTATATATTTCTGCCTCTGATTTCTCCAAATTAAAGTATGGATTCTTCAAAGTAATTCCAATGTCGACGCATCTGTTTTGTTATCCTCAGATAAGTACTGTTGCAACAGAACAAGTAGCGCTGCTTCGTGAAGCTGTTTTCGATGTACGTACCCATGCATGAATAATGCACTATTTAGCTCAATCAATTTGTGTTAAATATTGTTTCTGCCAGCTCCCTTTTTTATTCTTGATATTATTTAATTAAGAGTACTGAGATTCTCTCCGATTACTTGATTTAATTTATGGATAATTTAATTAAAGAAATAGGTACAACTTTAAGGTGCGGTTTGGATAGTGAGTTGAGATGAAATTAGTTGAACATTAAATAAAATATTATTAAAATATTATTGTTTTGAGATTTGAGAAAATTTGAATTGTTTATTAATTATATTTTGTATGGAAATTATAAAAGTTGTAATAATAAGATGAAACACTTCTTGTACCCAAACAGAACTTTATTCACGTGAGGTTTACACTGTCCGAAAATTTTAATAGAGGCTGCATAAAATGTTGTATAGTGCATATATATATATACGATGTGTCTATTTGATCTTTTAGAATTGGATCATCTGATTTGGTTAGAAAATTTGAGAGGATCACAGTACTATATATTTCCATCAAGATACTTCTAATTACTAGTACGTAAGTTAATTAATGGTTTGCTTAATTAATTGCAGTATGCGGAGATGAACGCAAGACCAGTGCAACCTCTCAATGGCCGGGACATCTTCCTCTACCACTACGAATGAAGTACTTGCGGATCATCAACTGTCATAAATTATTGGGCAATTGGGGGAATAAAAGCAGAAGGGAATAAACAAGAAATCTACTAGCTAGCTAGCTAGAACAATAAAAACTTGTATCATCTAATTTGAATAATGTCTAAAACGGTGTTTATATTTGGATTAAATATCCGAACAATAAAACTATAAATGATCTTTTAATTTGTACTGATCATAAACCCTAAAGTACCCTAATCTAAAGAAGCATTTATATATTTTTATTAATTTGTACTTCATCTAATTTATTAAATAGTTTTTTTATTAATTTATATTTGGTTAATGAATATCAAATAATTTCATTATGTTCATAGATTATTCATACTTACTTGCAACTTAGATATAAAATAATTTTATATATGGTTAATAATTAATGATTTATTATTAATTGATAGGATTTATTATTTGATATTTTATATGGTCAATGAAAATAAGTTAGATGAAAATTACATATTTGCAATAAATTTTCGTTAGATTTAACTATGCTGGTAGATGGAAATGGAGGATTGGAAAGTTTTGAAAGTTTGATGGTCCACTTTGATACAATTAGTAATTTCGGAAGTACATAATGAATTGAATGAAAGTTCGAGGAGTAAAGTATAATTAACTCTAATATTTGGGAGTCTACTCTATTGATTGTTACAAGAAAAATTCAATTTAGCAGCCATACATCACACCTGTTTTTATTTTTTTATGTTTTTATTTTTTTTTTTTCTCTCAATAATTACTGTTTGGTGTAGGATTGAGCCGTCGGTTGAATTACAGAAAATTATGACGTGTTTGATTCTGCAGGGAATCTGGATATATATGAGTCAATCCTTTCTTAGGTCATTCTTTAATGCGAAGTTAACGTTTTACGGGTTTCGGTGCTAATCTTCTGATTAAAAAAAGAAAAAAGACATTAATACCATAGTACCAACTAACCAAAGGAATGACAAATTAAGAAGCAGCAATTAATTACCAGCTATATGAATTCATATGTTCTTAATTAGACTTAAATTAATATAAAGTATTTTGGAGTCTATTCCATTAATTAATTCTCACAATTAGGGGTTGTGTTTGATTCTCTAGAATGGGGAAATGATTATTTTCCTGATATAACCATTGTTTTAGATGATTCTCATATCATTAAAGATTTAATGTTAAATATTTCAACTTCTGGCTATGATATGCTAGAAGGAAGCAAACTCATTGCTCTTGTTTATCGAATTTATTATCGTCTTTTAAAAATGAATTTAAATCCAAAAGTTATTTCAAAGCCAATTGTGGGAAAAACTCTTCTCATTTAGAGTTCTATCCCAGATGCGAACATTCAAGTTCCAAAAATGATTTTTTGGGAAGCTATTATTCTTCCCAAAGAATGAATTTTGGAAAATGAAGTTCCTCCTGCAAAAAATATTCCTACTAATTGTAACATAGATTAAATTTAACAATTTTTTGATGGAACTGTTAAGATTATTTTTTACCAAACTAGTACTCCAAGCTTAAGAAGAAATTCTTTTGCGGGGTCTAGATCTTCTTTTGTTGGCTCTGCTTCTGAGATTTCAGTACGGAGAGATCAAAATCTCCAACAATTTCTGGAAGATTCAACCAAGGCAGTCCAACCAAATCTTGATTTACCTATTAATCCTGATTTAAAACTGAAAGGACTCACAATGTCTTCTTAGATTACTTCTACTTATTATTCTACTAAGGATGCTTAGACATCTAAGGGAAAGTCTGTAAAGGAAGAAGCTAATAAAGACGAAGATGCTTCATCTCTGTCTCCTACAGCTTCGAATATGGCTGCTCCTATTCCTCCTATTCCTCATAGTCTTACTGTTGTAAATGCACCTTTTAAATATGATTTAGTTGCTCTTTTCAACGAATATAATTCAAAAGAAAATGATGATAAGCGAAAAACTTATCATGCTACTTTTTCTAATTTTGAAAAATTCTGTGTTAAACAAAAATGGAAAGAGAAAATGAATGTCTTGCAAGACACATCCTTTTCTTTGATTTTCTTGAAAATTATTATATTTCAAAAAATAGTTTAAATGTTGTTAAAACTGATTTTGGAAAGGAAGAAGGCAAAATTGTGATTCACACTACAACACAATTTGCCTTTTATGACAGAGAAAACCGTCACAAAAAATCAAAGAAACGTCACTAAAGACATTAGGTGACAGTTTGAAACCGTCACCACCGACCGTCGCCTAATGTGCGTCACAGAATACATTTAGTGACACTTTAATGTTGAATCGTCACTAAAAGTATTTTTAGCGATGGTTGGAGTCGTTTCGTTCGGAGTGACGTTCGAATGTTATAGTTTTTTGTGACGGTTGAAAACTGTCACAGAAAGTAACATTCGGATGTAAATTTTTACGTTCGAATGCTAACTCGAGCAATTTACGTTCGAATATCAGAAGTTAACGTTCGTTGATTGATTATAGTTCGAATGTATAATATTTGCGTTCGTACATATATACGTCCGAAAGCATTAAAAGTTCAAATTTTTGTTCAAACGTTATGGGAACACCGTCTGAACGTAACGAGGATAATATTTGGACGTGTGTTCGAATGTTTAAGAAGAAGTGTTCGAACGAACATGGTACGTTCGGAGGTTTCATCGAACGTTAATCGTTAAATTGTGTATTTACGTTCGAACGTGAAATCTTGTTGGAAATTTTTTTTTTTTTTTTTTACATTCGAACGTACAGATCAGAAATACACTAATTTCATAAAATTAAGAAATTAAGAAACATACTAATTGTATCATATTATACACCATAAATATTCTACAACTAATAATGTCTTAAAAAGTTCTAAAATTAGATAATAAAAGTTATATACATGAATTAAAGTGAGAGAATTTATTTCTTCTTTCCTCGCCCACCCCGCTTCTGTTGCAATGACATAACACGCTCCATTTGCACCATCATCTCTCGCTACACTTGTTGTTGGACTTCATTGCACATTCTTTCTTCCTGGTCTCTCTGTTGGTCCCGCAAACGTGTCTCTAAATGAGATTGTTGCTTTAAGAGGGACTCCAACTCTTGCTGCCTCGATCTCATATACTCATTCTTGCATCGTGTGGCTTCCAAATCTTTGGTAAGATTATTAATTTGTGAAGTCGAAGATGATGAGGAGAATGAACCAGAATGCTTGAAAGATCGTCCCAAACCTCTTGTCATACTAGAGTTGGTCCCGAGCACTTGCGTGAATATGTCTATGTCACTCGGAGAGGATTCCCTAGAAGTTGACTGTATCTCCATCATTTTTTCTTGTCATGTCAAAGAAAACATACAATAAGTAACATATTAAAAGAAGTATAAAATAAAAAAATAAATTTCTCACATATTGCATAATTTATTTAACAAAAATAACAACGCTTACATAATTATCTGCAGCGACAGGATCCATCCACTCAATACTCTCATTAGTGTGAGCAGCAGCATAGACATGAATGAGGGAAAAGTTTTCTGGATCATCACATTTCTAACAAAGCCACATTAGCAATTTTAACAAGATAATATTAGTACTTAAATAAAAATAAATAAATAAATTATATAATATTATTAATTACTATTTTATCAGTAAGATGGTGGAATGATCTTGAACCAGCACGATGGTGGACAGTCAAAGCGGACCTATTATTAGCATTCATAGAATTTAAATGCTACAAAAGTAATTAAGAATGTTAATTCTAATATACATTCATAAAATATATAGCCCAAATATATATGTAAATAATCATTAGATATTATTAATCTAGAATACCTGATAATCTGAAGTTGTGAAGAGATTACAATACTTTCTCCAATCGTCTAACTTCATTTGCTGGAAAGGGGATTGTGCAGCCTCTTTAACCATCTCAAACTTCTTGAAGTGGTCATGACATCGTCCCTTGTGACGTCCGAATACTGTAGCCATCAACCCATTCATAGTTCTCAAATCCTTACTACGGCTAAAGTCGAGGTCGAATTCATCCTAATAAGCGAATTACGTCAAAAATATAATATACTAATCTAGTATACAAAAAATGTACTCTCAACGTAAACTCATCAGCACACGACTCTAAATGTACTCCTTAATCTAGAGTGAAACATCTTGCTATGATCACACCTAAAATGAAGCATAAGCTAGGACAACTGTACCAATATAGGAGGGAAGCGTTGCTGCACTATCATCCACGCCTCCAGTGGAATTATAAGGAATGTTGATCTTGAGTTTTCCATACCTTCAGCATTTCTCAAGAGAAATGCCACATGTATAACCACGACCACGACGAGCGGATGCATCAACTATTAGATATAATATAATTATAGTTATATAGTTATTGAGATAAAAGTATTGATATATAATTAACTATGTTGTTATTTTCTTACTGGTAGGTGTCGACTGATTGTCGTTCTCTTGCGTCTGCACTTGATCTTTCGCTCTAACATGTACCAGTTCTTCCACTATCTCTCTCCAGACAACTCATTTGGTGCAATTCTATCCTCTACTCTCCTATCAAACTTAGCACATTCGCTTCTCCATGGATGATTTGGTGGTAGATAATGTCGATGACCCATGAAGCACAACTTTTGAGAATATATTAACCACTTATTAGCAGTTTCTTTATTACACCTCGGACACGCTAACTTCCTTTTAGTACTCAAACTGGAAAGATTTCTATATGCCGGAAAGTCATTTATGGTCCACAATACTACAGCATGCATCTGAAAAGTTGTCGACGTGGATGCATCATACGTTCTGATGCCTGTTTCCTATAACTCTTTCAATTCTTCAATCAACGGCTGCATGAATACATCAATATCATTCACAATATTATCACAATTTCACAATATTCTCATCACAAAATTCATAAACATATATAACTAAAGTTTAGAAATATACCTAGCACTTTTTAATATCTTCTTACAAATTATAAGCTTTCAAGTTGCCAAAATAACCGATCTTTAAAAAAAAAAAAACAATACTAACTTGTTAGAGACATATACATATTTATAAAAAAATATACAAGAGAAATATTTGAAATTGGAAATAATTGAAGAAATAGTTTTTCACTCTATCCCTCTCTCACTTACTCTCTCTCACTCTAATCGGCCTCTCATTCTAACCCTCTCACAACAATCTCTCCTCTCTATTTCGCACACAGGGAAGCAGAAATGATTCCGCTTCCCTCCCGTGCATGACTTCATGCAAAAAACATTTTATTTGAATTAATGTTCAAACGTTACTTCATTCCGGTTAAATTTTCAATATTTTCGTTCGAACGTTTATTATAACATTCAAACAAAAAAGCTCACCATGGAAAACGATAATCGAGCGGGAAAATTCCCGCCAACAATATATTAACGTTCGAATGTATATGTTATAACGTCCAAACGATACAATTGAGCGAGAAATTTCCCCCAACAAATTTTAACACTCGAACGTAATAAATTAACCTTAGAATGTTAAAAAATCAGAAAATTAAGTTTTTTTTTTTTTTTTTTTGAAATAGAGATCAATTCATTAATGAATCTCAAAGTTACATCTGTGACTTATCAATACAGGAAAAACCTAGACTACAAGTCAACCCAGACTATAGTTAAAACATATAAATAGTTACTATTATATATTAATGTTATATAATATATTATAGTTACTATATAGTCTATTTAGAACATATAAATAGTTACTATTATATATTAATGTTACATAATATATTATAGTTACTATATAGTCTATTTAAAACACATAAATCGTTACTATATAGTCTATTTAGAACATATAAATCGTTAATATTATATATTATAGTTATATAATATAATATAGTTACTATATTGTCTATTTAGATCATATAAATAGTTACTATTATATATTAATGTTATATAATATAATATAGTTACTATATAGTCTATTTATAATAAGAACATATAAATAGTTACTATTATATATTAATGTTATATAATTTATTATAGTTACTATGTAATATTGTTTTTTTTTATAAAAGCGGATCATCACCCTTTATTAATGTAGGACATACAAATATGACTTGAAAACAAGTCAATTACAATTGTTTATAGTTTCCCAGTACACATATGTGTTTGACATGGTCTAGTCCAGACGACAAATGTCTAAAGACCTAAGTCTTAGAGAAATACCACCTTTGTACACGATAAAGTTACACAACCCCCATATCCCGACTAAGTAGGATAGGGTTCACCAAACCCCACCATTCGACAACGCGGAGGGAGGACATCTTTTTTGGATTTTTATTAACCTAAAAACAAACATTACACAAAGAAAATACAAACATAAAGGATTATAAAAAGCACTGCAGTGGCATGTGCACTACACAGTAGCAGACTGCATAAATAGTACACAAAAGGGGCTGCTGTGGCGCGTGTAGCCCACGCGCCCAACTGGACGGAAAACCGGTGAAGATCTTGGAAGAACCATTCTCGCAGACTCTAGAAACGTCGCGCGTGGTGACGTCGGAGGGCTCCAAGGTGGCGCATGACTGCCACGCACCGGAGGACTCCGAGAACTTGGATCCGCGCGTGCGGGCCACTCGCCGCTCCGTTTGATGCCGCGTTTGGTGGACTTGAAGATCGGCGGTTGGGCAACACCATAGCATGCTGCGTTCTAGTGTGTGCTCTCTGGGAAGTCCTAGATTGGTGATTCTCCCTAAAAAACCAAAAAAAACACAAAAACAACAACAAAGAGGAGGATGGAGGGAGGAGGGAGGGGGAAGGGAGCCGAAGCTCCCACCCCTTCTAGCTGGAGTCGAAACCGAGTTTTCTAGAGAGAGACGGTCTGGGTTTGGGTTTCTAGTGAGAGAGTGCTCTTCTACTATATAGTATATTTAAAACATATAAATAGTTATTATTATATATTATAAATATATAATATAATATAGTTACCATATTGTATATTTAAAACAATCTAAATAGTTACTATTATATATTAATGTTATATAATATATTATAGTTACTATATAGTCTATTTAGAACATATAAATAGTTACTATTATATATTATAAATATATAATATAATATAGTTACTATATAGTCTAAAACATTCATATAGTTACTATTGTCCAATTATAGTTATAGAATATATTATAGTTATATTAATGTTATATAATATATTATACTTACAATATAGTTATATCATTAAACAAAAATCGTTAATAAAAGTTTAAAATTAGATTTATACTAAAATGGAACGTTACTAGAAAATATATATGGAACATTATATTTATTAACGTTCCAATGTATTTGATATGTTGGAACGTTAATAAATAAAACGTTCGAACGTTATTTGTATATAAATCCAAAACCGAAGATCCGAAACTTATTTCTCCATTTTCTTCCGTTTTGACGCCGCCACTCCTTCGTCACCACCGCCGTCAAACTCCGCCACAACCGTCACTAAAAGGTATGCATCTTAATTTTATCTAAAACATTTATTTTATTAATCGATTTAGGATCGATTTGTATTAAAACTGAAACCCATGGTGGCCAGATTTTCAACTCGGTTTTTCAGCCACCACAGGTTACCATTGGCCAAAATGTCACCGTAGAAATGTTCCTTGAAGTGTATACTTCATTTCTACGGTGACCTTTCGGCATTAGCCTAGTAGAAATAGGATTTGGAGCTTTCAAGAATGGCTCTCAGCCATTCCATCTTGTAACGTTCGAACGCATGCCGTTTAAATTTTCTAACGGTTGGCCTTCCACGTCCGGACGTATATTTTATACATCCAGATGTTACTACATTTACGTTGGATTGTATAATTTAATGTTCGAACGTAAGTTTTTTTAATTTTTTTATATTTTTAACAATTTTGCATCCAAACGTATATTTATAATGTTCAAACATATAATGTTCGAGTTAAACGTCCGAACGTTATATATTTACGTTTGAACGTTAGTAATAAACATCCAACCGTTCCATTGTAACGTTCGAGCATATATTTTCTATGTTCGAACGTTCATGCAAATCAGTTTAATATTAAGACAAATATGCATTAATAGTACAAATAATTTTGTTTCATTTTCTATTTTCAGGAGATGGCTCATCCTTTGCATTCTAGGAAACGAGGGAGGGAATGAGCCACTCAAGACACTGCTTGGATCGGGTCTTGTACTATTATGGTCAAGCGAGAGGCCCTGATCAACGAGCTCGACGAGTTCAGCTAGGAGCATACCAACCTGAGAGATGTCTTCCTCAGTAGAGGCTGGGGAAATATCTGCACATTGAGGGGTAAGGCATATCCCTCTATGGTTCATGAGTTATACATGGAGATATACTCCACGCCTCAGGACGCATCCTCTCATACCGTGATTGTATGCAGTGTGACATTTGAGTTTTCAGCCGATGTCATCGCCGACCACCTCGGGATTCTTCGAGGAGTTCAGACATCGACTGAGGCAGTGTAGGCACTTCTGCATCATCGACTGGCCCACTTGATGCATCATCAGCTAGAGATGCAGACCAATCAAAAGCCGACGGTGTTGACCCTTCAACTAAGGACGACGACCGAGACGAGAATTTCTACATCCTCACCGAGAGAGACCACATGCAGCTCGAGAAGTTGAACTCCTTCCACCAAAATCATCTGCTACCGTTCTTCCGCATGTTGCATCTTATAGTTACAACAAATGTAGATCCTATGACACATAAGACCACATTTAGTCAGACTCGGGCATAGTTTTTGATATGGGTGGCACGTGGAGAGGCCATAGATTTGCCACTGCTTATCTTTGACAGGATCTGTTACGAGGCGAGCATCATCTCCACGGATAACCTCCCATACGGTGTCTTGCTCAACCGGCTACTACTTGCTCGAGGAGTGCCAACCCAGCCTTCAGAGCTGGCCAAAGATCAGATGAGCACCCTTGACATGACCACTCAACGACGTAGTATTGGACAAGTGAGGGGATGTCAGCCACCCCCTGTAGCGGATCTAGTTCCTCCGAAGTAGCTCCAGCCCAGTGTGGGGAGTAGTGGTCAGTAGCCGATGAGTACATCTGTGGGAGATGTGCGGTCTGCTTGGGTTGATGCAGTGATGTCGCAGCTGACTGCGCATATCGATCGTAAGATCGATGAATGGCTAGGGCCTCTAGAGGCGTTTGTCGCCGAGATGTCACACCGTGTACATATCCTCAACGACAAGGTTGATACCTTGACTAAGGAGGTACGGGCCGCTACGACTTTCCCAGACAGCAATATTATCTGAGTGTTGTTTACGTACTTTTATCATATTTTATATTTTGTTTTTAATATTTGTAAGGAACAATATTATTTAATATATCTATAGTTTTTTAATTACAATTCTCAATCTTCTTTAATGTTATATTTTTCAAGTTCAATACTAAATCATTACACTTCAAATATACATAAACATAAATATATATTTAAATATGTATATATAAATATATAAATATATACATATTTATATATATAAACATAAATATATATAAACATAAATATTTAAAAAATATATAAATATATAATTATATTTTACAAATTATGTATATATAAATGTATACAAGTCAATTTTTTAGACTTGTATCCAAATTACGCAATATAAAAATCACATAAATTTAAAATTAGAACATATTTAATTTAAATTTATAAGTAACATTTGGACGTTAATTACTAAGGTTTGAACGTTTACGCCAAAAAATTTCACGTTCGCATGTACGTAGCCACATGTCCGAACGTATGTGTGATGTTCAAACGTAATTTTCACATTCGTTGGAACGTAAAAAAAAATCTCATCCGTCTTTAGTGACGGTTTTCAGAAACCGTCACAGAAAACACTTTTTAGTGATGGTTTAGGGACTGTCGCAAATTCTTAACTGTCACTAAAAACCAAATGTGTTGTAGTGTCAATCTAGTCACCTGCCTTTAGATACAATTCTTATTTCTCACAAAGGAATAGAAATACCTGTTTCTCATTTCAAAATCTCTCAAACTGTGTTCCGTGATCCAAATGAAGTCAAGATTTTGAAAGAAACAAATAAAATTATTTATCAAAACAATTTTGTAAACCTTGTTATTCATACCATAGGACAATAGTTAGATGGAATTAAAGAAAAACAGAAAAACCTATTTTTGCCTCATCTTCTAACCCTATTTTTACAAAAACTGAAAATCCTTTGGATTTTCTAAAAGATCAGTCTAAATTTACTTCAAAAAATATTGAAAAACTTTTGATTATTTTACTTCAAGAAAGGCCAAAAATTCATTTTAAAGATACCCAAGCCAAAACTTTAGATAAAATCAATCAAATGCTCTATGATCTTAAGAAAGAACAACCTTCTAATAGTGCCTTAAGTGGCACTGGGCCAGAAATTGTTCTTCCTGAAACCACAGAAGAATCATCTGATAATGAGTCTTCTGTCGCCAAAGAGATTGATTTCCTTCAAAAGAATTTTCATGATTTTGATTTAAAACCCGAAATTGCCAGATTTTCTTCAAACGGCCCCAAACCAATGAGTTTGACAAAAAACTGGTACTCCAGGCCTACTCCTCCTGATTTAGGATTTGGAAAAAAAGTTTTTCAAACTCAATCTTCTTATTCTGCTGATAAAATTTACGAATGAAATATTGATAGATTATCTGAATAAGAAATCCTCAATACCATGAGTAAAATGTTTTTGATTGCAAATGCTTACATTAATAACAATATTCAACAACCTGATATTGTTATGATTTTAACCAATGATTTTTTTGGTGTTTTGCGTCATTGGTGGGATAAGCATCTTACTGATGACACTAAGACAACCATTCAGAACGCTGTAAAGTGTAATGAAGAAGGGTTACCTATTTTTTATGAAACTATTGAGAGAGTTCATCCCGATGGTGTTAATACTCTAATTTACACTATTATTAAACATTTCATTGGTACTCCTTCCAACATTACCAATCATATTTCTGATTATTTGAATAATTTACGATACCAAACAATGTCTGATTATAGATGGTATCAAGATGTTTTTGTTTCCAAAGTAATGCTTCGTGATTACAGTAATAAGCTTTACTGAAAAGAAAAATTTATTGATGGTTTGACTCGTTTATTTGCTCATAAAGTCAAGGATGAACTTACTGATATCTCAAAATTTCTTAATTATGAAATTACACCTATGGTGATATTTTCAGTGTGATTAAGAAACTTAGTATTAGTATATATAATGATTAAAGAATGCTTCATGAATAGCTGAAGAACAGCAAGAAAGCCAAATATGAAATGGGAACCTTTTGTGAACATTATGGCCTTCCTTCTGTTGCTCCATCTAGACGTAAGCATAAACATTTTACTAAGTTTTCCAAACCTCGTGGGGAAACAAGGAGAAAATTCCGTGATGATTTTTATAAAAAATCTTCTAAAAAAAATTTTCCTGAATCTAAAATTTTTCCTAAGAAAAAGAATTTTTCAAAAGGAAATTGTTATAATTGTGGCAAATCTGGGCATTTTGCTGATAAGTATCCCTAGAAGCCCAATAAATTTCAAAAGAAGCTTAATCAGTTGAATATTGATGTCATTGATCAAGAAGAATTATTTCAACTCCTAGAAACACATTCTACTTCATCATCTGATGACCATGAGATAAACTCTAGTGATTCGGAATATAACTCAGAGATTAAATCTTTTGATTCTCCTGATATCAAGCTAGGTTGCAATTGCAATGATTATTGTTGCAAAACTATGAATAAAACAATTAATGTTTTATCTAAAGCTGAAGAACAAGAAAATCTTTTATTAAATTTAATTTCTCAAATTACTAATCCCAAGCTCAAAGAAGATGTGAGATCTCTAAAATTATTAGTTATTTTATTATTATTGATTAAATTTATTTCAATTTATTATTATTAATAGTTTTTAATTTATTTGATGTGCATTTTATTTTAAGATTATTTTCGGTTTGGGCTTTTGAGTTATAGTGTTTTATTTATTATAGTGGGCTGTGGGTGTATGTGTGTTTAATTTGGGATGTGTGTGTGTGTTAATTGGGCCCATCCCATGTGTGTGTGAGATAAGAGAAACCCAGGCCGTGTGTAGGTAATAGCCCGGTGAATAAAGGGCCCAGCCCGTGTGATTTGAACTTAGCTTCCTCTCTATTGGAACGTCGCTGTTTTGATGAATCACTAGGGTTGCATCTCTTTCCCTCATGCGTCGTGCAACCTCCTTTCTTCTTCTTTGCTTCTGGTTTCTTCTACTTCCAACTACTGCCGACGCCGTTTCCTCCTCCAATCATCCATGGCCACGCAAGGCTCTACCACGGTGCCACCACCACCTTTTCCTCCACCTCATTCTTCCTCATTTTCTGCGTGTCACTCAGCATGGGACTTCGAAGCTTGCTGTTAAGCCGACCGAACTCCATGGCCACCACCACCTTCCACCTCCAGCTTCCGTATTGTGCCCGTGTCGATCGAATGTGCCTCCTTCAAACTGTTGTCAACCCGCTACTGTTACACGTCTTCTTCATCTACATGGCCGAACCGCCATGCTCGGCCTATAAATAGGACCGAGTTCTCCATTTCTCTGAGTATTCGAATACTTGATTATCTTGCTTCAAATTGTGTAGTTTAATTTTCTGTGAAATTTTGTTGGTGAGTCCGAAAGTTTGAGTAGTGTTGTGTGCCCTGTTTTGTCCATAAAAGCTGTGAGCTTCCCTTGGTTTCCTGTGATTTTGGTATTTGCCGAGAGTGACTTTCCACGCATTTTATGCCAAAACCAAATTTCCTTGAGAAAAGACTCACAAGAAAGTCCACTGTTTTGCCTTGAACCCCTGTTGCCACTACTGGGCCGCCACCTTTGGCAACATCTCTATACGTGCGATCTTCCAGAATTTCCTGTCTTCGATTGTGAGTAATTTTCTAAAATACGGCCCACGAGTTTTAAATAGCATTAATATAAGTTTATATTAATGTATAAACTGTTGGTTTGAAATAGGCCTTGGGCCATTGAAGTGTTGGAAATAAATTGTAATTGATGTTGGGTTCGGGCCTGATCCAGATTGGAGGATGGGTTTACGTGTGTAGTTGGTTGTAAAATTGTGAATTTGTAATTATTGTAATTTTATACAAATGAGCAATGTACTATGTCATCCAATATTTGTATCATACATATTGATCGTCTTTAATAAATTGTGCTATGAAGTCACATTGTCTGTTTGGAAAACTGAGATTTAATGGTATTAATTATGTGGGTGAGTGTGTATCGCGACCCCAAGTCGAGATGGGGTATTATCTCGGTGGAGCTTCTCTGGTCACTCAGAAGCATAACAAACTGACGTGACGTCCTCTGAGTTGTCGCAGGGCGACTACGGGAACGGACGAGAGAGTAACGCTCTAGTACCAATTCTGTGGCCTTTCGCTGGCAGGGTTAGAGGATGTTTGGCCATGTACGCGCTAGGCGTGGAACTGGACATCGCTCATTACCAAGTCTCATGCACGAACATTACCCATGGTGTGACGAAGATTTTGGCCGTAGTGCATGCATAATAAAATAATGGATATATATATGGGCCAAATGAGATTTTGGCGTGAGTGATTAAATGTATAATTTTGAGAAAAGATGTGGAAATTGTTCCTTCATGTTTGACCGTATGTGGTCGTGTTGATTGTATTGATGT
Organism: Pterocarya stenoptera; assembly: GCA_003123785.1. NCBI lineage: Eukaryota > Viridiplantae > Streptophyta > Magnoliopsida > Fagales > Juglandaceae > Pterocarya > Pterocarya stenoptera. The sequence goes on from QEOT01008029.1 coordinate 33,061, forward strand.
ATTATAAATCTCTTGGGTGTTGTTTTGGTTAAGTACTTGCTGAGATGTCATAATCTCATGTGGTGTTTTACCTACGGTTCCGTCTTATGAGCCTGAAGGACCGCCTCTATCGGAGGCATGATCTGCTGACATATTGTTTAGGGATATGGGATTTGTCTCCTCTATAATATTTGTTTCTTTAAATTATCTGTCGGATGACTGTAATATTCTTGTAAAGAATATTTTATTGTTTTTTAATATTCTGGTACTTAATAAAGAATGACTTTTTTATCTCTCCGCTGCGAAAATTATATTGTACACTCATTACATGTTGTACATACTTTGAGCACTCGTCGTTGGGATGCGTGATCTGTGTGATCATCATCCCAAAGTCACGAACTCCACTAAAATAACACGTGGGGGTTGAGAGTGCTACAGAAGAATACCTTCTCAAACTTAAGAAGACTATGGCTCGTCAAGAACCAAAAGCTTTTAAACAACGGATTAGTTTTCAAGATAGTTTGGAGAGATTTCAAACGAAAAACCCACAGATGTTTCTACCAATGATTTACAACATGAAATTAATTTTATCAAAAAGAAGATCATTGAACTCAAATCTGAGATCAATATTCTTAAATCTGAAAATGATGTTGTAAAATAAAGATTTTTACATTTTCAGATTGACAAAGAATTTGATTAAAAAATTTCATCTGATAATGAGCAACCAATTGAGCAAACAAATGATTCAGATTCTGGTAAAAAAGAAGATAAAACTTCTGATAACCAAATCTGTCTGATTCATCATACTATTCCTCTAAAATGGTTTTCACGTGTTATTATTATTGTTGTCCATGATTTTTCATTCTCTGTTATTGTTATGATTGATTCTGATTCTGATTTAAATTCAATCCAAGAAGGATTAATTACTAGTAAATATTTTAAAAAATCTACTGAAAGATTATTTTCGGTAAATGGATCCCAGATGAAGATCAATTATGAGCTTAATAATGTTCGTATTTGCCAAGATAATGTTTGTTTTAAAATTCCTTCTGTTTTAGTCCGAAATATGTCTAATAAAGTCATATTAGGAATTCCTTTTATTTCCTCTCTATACCCTTTCATAACTGAAAAGGATGGTATCACCACCAACCTTCTTGATCAGAAAGTCAAATTTAAATTTGCTTTTCGTATTGAAATTGATACTGACAAAAGTTTGAAATCTTTACTTTTGGCAAAAAACAAACATCTGTATTTCCTTCAACAAGAAATCAGATATAAAAAGATTTCTGAACAATTATCCAGTAATTTACTCCAATAAAAAATTGATGATTTTAACAAAAAATTAATTTTTGAGGTTTATTATGATATTCCCAATACCTTTTGGTATAGGAAGAAGCATGTTGTTTCTTTACCTTACATTAAAAATTTTAATGAAAAGGATATTCTAACTAAAGCTCGTCCTATTCAAATAAATAGTGAGACTTTAGAATTTTGCAAAAAACAAATTGATGATCTCCTCAATAAAAAGATAATCAAGCATAGTAGGTCTCCCTGGTCTTGTGCTTCTTTCTATGTTTATAAAAATGCTGAGATTGAGAGAGGTACACCCAATTAGTTATTAATTACAAACCTTCGAACAAAGTCTTAGAGTGGATTAGGTACCCTATTCCCAACAAAAATGACTTGATTCATAGGCTTTGTGATGCCGTTGTCTACTCTAAGTTTGACCTTAAGTCAGGATTTTGGCAGATCGAGATTAGTGAATCAGACAAGTATAAGATTGTTTTTGCCACTCCATTTGGTCATTTTGAATGGAATATTATGCCTTTTGGTCTAAAAAGTGCTCCAAGTGAATTTCAAAATATCATCAATGATATTTTCAATTCATTTACTCATTCTCTATTGTTTACATTGATAATATTCTCATATTTTCCAAATCTATTGATTAACATTGAAAACAATTGAATTCGTTCCTTGACATCATTAGATTAAATGGTCTTGTTGTTTCTACTAGAAAAAACAAATTGTTTCAAATCAAGATTCGATTCTTTGGTTATGATATTTTTGAAGGCAAAATCAGGCCTATCAATAGGGCTATTGAATTTGCTGACAAATTTTCTGATGTTATTTTTGATAAAAAACAGTTACAGAGATTCCTCAGATCTCTTAACTATGTTGCCGAATTCTACCAAGATATGAGGAAACAATGTCATCCACTTTTTAAACGACTACAACAAAATCCTCCCCCTTGGTCAGAAAGTCACACTACTCTTGTTCAAAAAATCAAGGCACACGTTAAAACTCTACCATGCCTTGGTATTCCTACTTTTCATTCTTTTAAAATTGTTGAAACAGATGCCTTTGACATTGGTTATGGTGGCATTCTGAAACAAACTGTTCCACCAGGTTCTTCTGAACAAATAGTTCAGTTCCATTCCAGAACCTGAAATCCTGCACAAAGTAATTATAGTACTATTAAAAAAGAAATATTATCTTTAGTACTATGCATCTCTAAATTTCAAAGTGATCTACTTAATAAGAAATTCTTATTAAGGATTGACTGCAAAAGTGCTAAATATGTATTATAAAAAGATGTTCAAAATATATTTTTGCATGCTGGCAAGCTATTTTAAGTGTTTTTGATTTTGATATTGAATATATTTCAGGTTCTGAAAATTCCATTTCTGATTTCCTTACTCGTGAATTCTTGCAGACTCCCAACCATGGAAAAGAGAAAAGGAAGAAATAAAAATTCTACTTTAATGTCTGGTCTGCCACCCATTCCTGATAAACGACTTATCAAGAATGAACCTGTTTTCAATTATCATGACTATATTAAAGCTTGGTTTCGCTTCTTGCTTCACCAAGTTCCTGATATGAGTCATTCATGGTTTTTTAATTTTGATAAAAAATTCAATGAAAAATTTCCTTTCTGGTTCCTTCAATGGTGGAACCAATTTGGATCTATTAGAAATAATTTTTCCAACGAGTTCATTAAGACATTCAAATGCTTTACCAATGCCATTACTTCCAAATTGGACAAACACCAGTAAAAATTTCCTTTTGATCTCCATTCTTGCCAAAGGTACAAAATCGCTTGGATAATGAGATGGAGTTATGAGAGGAATGGTGACATTCTGGTCCGATATTGTTTCACCAAATTGTGGGATAGGTTCTCCTATACCCAAAATATTATTGATTATGTGATAAGGGATTTCCCACAAACTGCTCCAGATCTACAAGATAGAGAAAAGTTTCCAGAAATTCTTTATGGTTCTCTTATTTCACCTGCTTCAACTGGACATCCTCATATCCAGGTCACTATTTCACCTTCCACCTCACAAAAGGGGAAGGCTATTTCTTCATCCACAAAATCTGACAAATCCCATAAGTCTAAAAATAAAAATGTTTGTGAAGGACTTACTAATAAGAATTTGATTAATTTGCTCAAGAAATCTCTGGAACAAGATAATTCTGATAAAGAAAAATCAGAAACATCTTCTGAGGCTTTAGTTGATGATCCCTATTCTAACATCTTTGGACATGATGCAGAGTATGACACTCTAAGGCTGTTCGATGATGGATAATTTTCCATTGTTTCATGCTGATTCAAGATTCTCTCGCGATCAACGCTGAGTAGGAAGATGACATCAGCAACTGTTCTCCACCACATGATGTTCGATTCCCCCGCAATCAATGTTGAGTAGGATAATGACATCAGTAATTGTTCTCCGATGCATCATGTTCGACTCCCCCGTGACCAATGCTGAGTAGGAGAATGACATCAACAACTTTTTATTGTTAATGAATTACTGTTCACTTTTCACTGCTCATAACCGGCTTTTTGATTTTACTATTTCAATATACTGTTTTTATTTTATTATTGTAAAAGTGTTCCCTTCTCCTATAAAAGGGAAGCCTGGCCTCAGTTTGAGGCATCACTTACTTTTCCACTCTCTCTCCCTCTCAAGGTATCCTCCTCTCACCTTCCTTCTCTTCTTCTTTTATCTCTTACCCCCACACCTATGATCCTTATTCCAACTTGTATCTTGATTATATTATTTTGAATACAAGTGTTATTTTCATATCCTATCTATTTTTGCATTATCATGCACATGGCATTCATGCATTGGTCGGCTCTGCCGCCTTATTAATTGTGCATACTCTATCTGTTTCCTTATTTATATCTATGATATTTCCAGTTATCTGGTCCATTTCCAATTATCTGGTCCATTGTTCTTTTACTCTTTTCAACTCTTTATCTCTGCTTCCGTCCCTTCTTGGTATCAGAATATATATATATATATAATATGAGTCAAATACGTACCGTTTGTTAGGGGTCATTCCTTAATACAAAACTGACAACCGGATTGTCTTATATATCTTTGGAGCATGATGTCCTTTAATTTATTTATTATGAAGGCGGACTCAAACATGAAAGGGACTGTAGTGCGTATGATCATGAGTCTAATGTTTTCTGTTACATCAAATGAGAGTTCGTTAGATCAGCTAGTTTGTTTTTGTTTTTTTGTTTTATTTGCTTGATTACTTCTAGTTTAGCACATGAGATATCCAATTATATTGTTAGATAAATTAATTAAAATATATTTTTCTACCTTGGATATATAGATATTCTTTTTTAATCTTGATTTCTAATATGATCATTAGATTTTCTAATTAATTAACTAATATCTCTAAATTCTACTTGATTATTGTTTCTAATATGATTAGGATATAATTGAGAAATAATTATAGTTTTATACGTATCCATGATCACATGATTAACCAAGTCTACAGAGGTCATTTGCTACCTTTCCTCATCTATTTCTTAATTCCATTTATATATATATATATTTAACTAATTATGATCAACATATGATTAAAATTGTATCATTTATATTTGTGAGGCCCCTAAGCATTTTTTTTTCTTTTTTCTTTCCGAGTTTCTTTCCATGGACCGTAACACCTTGTACTCAGAGGGTCGGAGACTTTGATCCTCTCACCTAGAAATCACATCCTGACAGTAAAGATACACTCCAAATAACATAAGAAGTAGCTTTATAAGACATAACACTCCTTTAATTAAAATATACGTTCCTCCACAAACACATCAAAGAATTTCTCTCACATAGATAATAAAGAATATCCCTAAACTCTCGATAAGAGTCATTAATACTACAAATTATAGGGTTGTTCATCCAGGTTTCGACTCGGGAAACCGGGTATATCCGGACCGGAATCCGGGCCAGAACCCAGGTGAATCCAAGTTTTTTTTTTCTTCATATCATAACAAAATTAGGAATTAATTGCTTTAATCTTCTTTTTCATTTGATTGAGAAATCTCTCACGTAATTTTACATATACGCATAAAAGAAAATTCCACAAAAATTCCATTGTTGTATAGAAATTAGGAAATTATGCTAAATTATGACCTAAATTATGTAGCATAATTTACGAAAATAAATTATGGCATCGTGGAAAACAATGGTGCTGCATGCAATAATTGAGAACTGCTTTGATTCAATGTTTTGGTGATGGGTGGATAAAATATGAGAGATATTTTGCATGACAGTTTTAAACATTAAATTACAAATTTATTTATTCCTTTCTTAAAACTTCTTTCTTATATATTCTGGCCATAAAAATGCAATTATACTGCTTAATTAGCAAGTTAATGTCCAAATCAATTAATGTTGCCTATTTTTTTGTAAAATAAAAAAGGAAAGATCCAAACATTCAAATTGTAGAAAAAAAAAAAACCGGGTTCCGGGTTTAAAACCCGATACCTGGACCGGGTTTACTTGGGTTTTGCAACCCGGGTTCCGGGCCGGAACCCAGATCCCAAATCCAGTTTTCCGGACTGGGCCGGGAAAAAACCCGGCCCGGATGAACAGTCCTATTACAAAACACTACTCAAAGAAAATAATAAATTTTTTGAATAAGTGTCTCCGCTAATCACTTGTACCATTTGACACTTATTCCTCTACACTCAACTATTCTCGCCTGTGATTCCTATTTTTGGCCCCTAGCTAAAACATACAAATCATATGAAAAATAATCAAGATAATTGGGTGAGTTATCAATAACTTGGTAAGTAGCAGACCTATACCAGTGTGTAAACATGAGTCACTTATAGAATGCAGAAATAGATTGTCCTTAAAAATATAACAGTGACATTTTCATAACATTTCATATAGACATATAAAAAAAACCTAAGGCAGAAGCATAACTCAACAAAATCAAAAGCAAAAACAGTGACCATGTTTACTCCTGTGGTAAGGTTGTGTATGGCTACGGATAACCAAGCAGAACATAGATGGTTGTTTTATCACCAAAGTGAGTGCACTCAAAACAGAGGCCATTTTTACCCCTGTGGCAAGCTTGTGCAATCTACTAATAGCCAAGCAGAACATAAATCACTCTATCACCAAAATGGTTTGCACTAAATTAGAGGCCACTACTATTACCCATGGCAAAGCCAGAGGCTAGTACTATCACCCATGGTTGGGTCGGAGGCTGCTAATATCACCCGTGGCTGGGCTAGGGCCATTACTATTACTCTTGGCAGGGCCGAAGGCAACTACTGTCACCCATGGTAGGGCTGTAACCAAAGTAGAATAGAAACTTATGTCTTAGAATGTTTTAGATGCAATATCATATCATAACGTATTACCTTGTAATTTTTATAAAATGAAGCAATTGAAGCGAGGGCTAGGATTCAATTATAATATCATTCAAGCATGTAAGAATGTATGTATTCTCTTTTGGCAGTAATATGTAGAATGTGATTCATGTCTAGTGTGTAATGAATCAAGATGGACATCCGATAAGCGTAATTATCCCAAAAAGTGTTAAGACATTTTACGTTGATTCCTCTTAAAAAATTGTTAACGCCCTGGTCAATTGCAAAAGATATGTTTTTGCATCATACAGAAAGAGTCCAAAATGAAAACTTCCTTACACATCCTGCAGATTCTTTACAATGGAAACAATTTGATGCCGAGTACCCATAATTTGCTGAAGAACCTCGTAATGTACGACTTGGATTAGCAACAGATGGTTTTAATGCATTTGGCAACATTAGCACTTCTCATAGTACTTGGCCTATCATATTAGTGCCCTATAATTTGCTATCTTGGAAGTGCATGAAGGATCCGTACTTTATGATGACTATATTGATACCAGGGCCAAAGTCACCAGGGAATGAAATAGACGTATATCTTCAGCCACTGATTGTAGAATTGAAAAAGCTGTGGGATCAGGGCATCAATACATATGATGTGGCCTCGTTGCAAGAGTTTAAGATGTATGCAGAAGTGTTGTGGACAATAAATGATTTTTTAGCATACGAAAACTTGTTTAGGTGGAGCATAAAAGGTAAAATGGCTCTATGTGTAATAAAGATACTCAGTCTCAATGGTTGACAAATGGTAGAAAAATTATATTTCATGGGACACCGTCGATATTTACCACATGATCATAGATAGCGTTCAAATAGAGCAATGTTTGATGGAAGAGAGTTGCCATACTGGTCTACCTTGGCACTGTGCCATAATCTAGATTTTTTTTAGTAGAAGGAGGACGGCACCTCCAAACTTTATTGATAAATAAAACCCTCACTTAAAACAGAGGAATACCGAACAAACGAACAAACTAAACAATCAAACAACCAAAAAAAAAAAAAAAAAAAAAAAAAAAAAAAAAAAAAAAAAAAAAAAAAAAAAAAAACACAAATCAAGCCTGGACCAGCTAACAAAGAATATATGGCAAACCTAAACTTTCTAAATGCTACGTGCCTTTTAATGCCAAATGGAGCTCATTGAAATCATAAAAATAACTGCACAATCCCTGCTCACCACACCTTGCCAAAAAACCCTCCACCATATTACCTTCTCTATATGGATGAATGATAGAGAAACTAATATCTGAAGAAATTTTAAGGAACTCTTCCCAAAAATCCCACAAATACCAAACCATGCATTTTCGAGTAATAACCCAATCTACCACCACCTTTGAGGTGACATTCAATTTCTACATCAACAAAACCTAAACCCTTGCCATAATCTAGATGTTATGCACATTGAGGAAAATATATGCGAGAATATATTGGGCACTCTGATGTCAATAAAAGGGAAGACAAAAGATACAACTAACTCTCATAACGATTTAAAGGAGTTAGGGATAAGACCGAAGTTGCATTTGCAAGATAATGGATCGTTAGCTTATATGCCCCTTGGATGGTTTACACTATCAAATGATGAGTGAAAAATATTCTATGAGAGGTTCATGACAATCAAATTGCCTGATAGCTATGCTTCAAACATGTCAAGATGTGTGCAAACTCATGATTGGAAGATAATTGGCTTTAAAAGTCATGACTATCATGTATTTTTACAGCTTTTGTTGCCAGTTGGTGTGTGTGGAAAGCTTACTCGAAATCTTTGAACAACTCTGACAGAATTAGAGGGATTCTTCAAGGACATTTGTAGTAGAATGTTGAAAGTTGATGCATTAGTAAAAATGGAAGCTGACACTGCAGTGATATTGTGCAAATTGGAGAGTTTGTATCCATCTTCATTCTTTGATGTAATGGTTCATTTGGTTGTACAGCTACCTCATGAGACTTTAGTTGCTGGCTTGGTCTAGTATAGATGGATGTATTCTATTGAATGGTTGGAAAAACTTAAGAGATCCATGGGGAATAAGGCTCGTCCGAAAGTTTCGATTATAAAGTCATACATTGATAATGAATGTCATACATTTTGTTCTATGTATTTCCGTGAGGTTGATACTAGATTCACGAGACTGGGTTGAAATTATGAAGGTTGACAAATGTGAGTCTCATCATCATTTTTCATATTTTGTCAAAACGTATGTCCCATAGGCACACAAGGGGGCTATGACCTATGTGGACAAGAGTTTGATAACACTCAATGGTATGTATTGAATAACTGCATATTGATTAAGAACTACTTGAGATTAGTGATGACTCTGCATATCAATATAAATTAAAAGTCATGGGATATAAAATAACTTGATACAAATTAATTGTTAACTTGAACATGCGTAGAGAACATATACAGCTACTTCACCTGGATGGTGTAACTGACATAGAAAATAAGCATGAAGATGAATTCACCTTGTGGTTTGAACAGACGATATTACTAAACAAATGTCTTACTATCTACGAATTTCATACCACTAAAATAGATTTTTTGTTTTCTAACATTGATATAACTTAAATAATATTTACTAATATAGGTTGTATCGAAATATAGTTATAATTCAAAAGAAATCTCACCATAACTGTATGCTTTGGGACATGGTCTATCCAAGTGGGCAATCCAATACTTAGGATGTTTGTTGCACGGATATAGATTTGACACGACTGACAGAGAATGATGTAAAAAAATTCAAAATTGTGAGGTCGTACTTAAAGGAAGCCATGGGGAGGATAGCATTGACTTCTATGGAGTTGTTGAAGATATCATAGGGTTAAAGTATGTGGGGGGACATATGGTCTGGTTGTTTAAATCTAATTGATGGGATGCCTTAAATCCTAGGTTGGGAGTGCATAATGATGAATATTTTGTGAGTGTCAATACATCTCGCACATAGTATGAGGACGATTAATTCATTCTCACTTGGCAAGCAAATCAAGTATTTTATTTAGATGATCCAGAATACAAAAACCATTGGTGAGTAGTACAGAAGCTTGTATCAAGAAGTGTCTATAAATACATTCTAGAGGCAGATGAACAACATGAAGAATTTGATGGTCCAACAAATGAAGAAGCATATCAAGAAAATGAATCAAGCATCAATTATTTGTTGGTCTTAGTTAATATGATATGGTTCCATTTCGTGGAAATTATGTTGAACCAGATGTAATTGAGGGTGGATTTTCAGAAGACCATGACTCAACTGAAGTGTCTAGTGAGGATAAGGGCGACTAGTCCAGCAAAACTGATAATGAATGAAATTAAATTTTGTGTAAGTATCATTGTTATAAATATAATAACATTTTTTCGAATAATAATTTATTACATTTTAAAATAGATATGTCTTCCAAACGGAAAGCAACTCATGTGATATCTCCATCCATTACCAACTCCTCAATTGGTTCGTCTGCCATGAATGGTGGGCCAATATCACCAGATCCAGAACAAGGTAATTTACCAAAGTAAACTTGATTTTATGTGATGATTTAAGTAATGGTTGTTTTAAAGGTAAAATAATTTTTTTGATATTATGTGCTTTAATTACTATATAGCTATTATAAGCCATCGTCGAGGTCAAGACACTACTATGAGTGTCTGCATAGAGAAAGTAAGGAAAATGAAAAAAAAATTAAAGTTGATATTCCTGATGATCACACTGGTGGCTCTAGGGACTCGGCAGCTTGGTTTGCTTCTTATGTTGGTACCCTTACTCGCACATATGCACTGATGGCTACATCCTCCTAGGTTAAAGTTCCTCAAGATGTGAAAGACCACATAAAAATCGTTGCCTGGTAATAAGTTACTTAGAAAACAATTAAGTATAATATGTTAATTTATAATTAGTTTGTATTTAGAGTAATTGTTTATAATTTTTTCAAGGATGAGTTTGAACTTAATTTTGGCCAGCGAGAGGATCAACTAATGGCTGAGGAGCTTATGTCCAATGCATTCTGAAGGTACAAAAGCAGATGCCATGCACACTATAAGAAGTTCAGTAGTGCAACAGAGGTGCGTCGAAATCCATTCCAAGAAATGCCACCAAACGAATGAAAAAGTTTTGTGATATGTTTGAAGATCCCACATATCAAGTAATTGCACTACTTTCTTTCCTTATTATATATGATAGATGCATTAAACAAATATAGTAATAATGTTTTTTTTTCTTTTTTTAGCAATAGAGTACTATGAACAAAGCAAATAAAACAAATTTAATAATACACCATCATGCAAGTTCTCAATCTTTTCATTAATTATATAAAAAATTGGTAATGTTATACTAGTCTCAGTTAAATATCAACATATAGGTATTTCTGATTCAAGTTATAATATAAATTTTTCTTTTGCAAGAACAAGAAAGTCTTACCAACTATAATCTGACCTAATTGTATGCTAAATCACATACAAATTGTGATCGTGTTTGGACCAGTCTCGAAGTAGAAGTAAATTATGTAAGTTTAAATTTTTTATTAGAATTGTCTAATAATATTTTTATAATTCATACTATCTCTAATAATTTTTTATAGGACAAGATGATATCACTTAAGGAAACTGTTGCACCTCCATCCGATGAATCATCTATCAACGATATTAAGATCTTTTCTCAAGTTCTTGGATCACATTCTGGATATTTGAAGGGCTTAGGAAGTTGCATGAAGCCTTCTTGAACATCATCATCCTCTTCTCAAGTCAGATTGAATAACAACTCTAAAAAATTAGAGGAAGCAATGCTCATGATAAAACATTTGAGGTCCACGCAAAGAGAGTTGCAGACTCAACTAGATTAGGTAGCGGATTTAGAGGTGAGATTAGAGCAAAACATGCAGAAGAAGCTACAGATTCAATCCCAAAAAAGTTCACACAGTCGCAATCAATGATGTCCTAAAACTCTATGCCACCACAATCCTAGAACTTATTTCTTTACTTGTCTTTTTATTATTTTGACTTGAACAATTGAGCAAATGTGATGTTTTAATTACAATATTTAAAATTTGTTTCATATTTTGAATTGAGAGTTTTGTATCATGAGTGCTGTTCAAACGTAAAATACCCAATTCGAAAGGTAAATTGCAAGTTATTAACCTTCAAATGCATTTTAACTTCCATTCGAACTAGCAACCAAAATCATTCGAATGACTTGAGAAGTATCAATTTTGTTCGAATATATAAATTTTTCGTTCGAACAGACTGCATGTCTTAACATTCGAACAAATAATGTGTTGTTCGAACATATTTGTCATGATTCGAATGTACCATACACCGTTCCAACACAAGCATTGAAACACCCATTCGAACATATGTTTTCAATTCGAACGTATATGAATCGTATCGACCTAGTGATATGGCACTGGATAGCATCAATGATTAGGGCTATATATAAATTGACCAAATATACTGTCACTGAAGTGAATTGGTTGAAACTTGCAAAGAAAACCGACGTCAGCCGGTTCGATCTCGATTTGAACTTGGTTCAAACCACAAAACCAGTCGATAATATATATTTTAAATTATTTGTATATAAAACAACGTCATTTCTCTTAAGTGAGTGAAATGATTTTGCTTTACACCCAAAGTTTATAAAAAAAAAAAAAAAAAATGAAATGGTGCTATTTGGTTTAATTCAAATGGCACTGTTTCTATCTAGGGTTTAATAACCCCGCCCCCTCCCCTTCTCTTCTTCTTCTTGATTCTTCTTCAGATTTTAGATTTGGGAGCACAATCAGGTGTCACAACTATTGAAGATTGAAGATCGAAGATCAAGAATTGTTGCAATTTATTTATTTTATGTTTTTTAGTTGTATTGTTGCTTAGGGTAATTTGGTTTTATACGTAATGTTTATTAAACATCTAGTGGAGTTTTTATTTTAAAAGTTATCTAGTAATTAGTATAATAGTATATACTTAATACTTACGCTATCATGGCATTACTATTTTACTATTGCTAATTAATTTTTTTAACCTAAGGCTAACATTGCAGATGATATTAAAATTAAAATGAAACTTGAATATTTAAAATAGGCTTTAAAAACTCAACAAATTAGGATTTGAAATCAACTAAAAAACGGTCCAAAAAGAGGGAGCCCAAACTGTCCAAACCGGCCAGAAACGTTCCGGCCAACTTCTTGCCTCTACATTAGTCGGTTTCAGCCGATATTCTATGTAAAATCACCAGTTGATCATTTTCAGTTTTGGGCCAAAACCAAACTAACCGGCTCGATTTTCAGCCCTAATGATAGTATGGAGTGCAACCACTAGTCCATCACCAAACGTATTTTACTAGGTGGTGGGATCCTATTTATTTTACTGTTAATTCAGTTTTAGATATGCACTCTCTCAATAATATCGAAATTCAAGAATCTTTTAACTAGAATATTTAGAGATGCAAATGAAGTTTTAACCGAAAATTTAATAAAAATAATAAATAAATATATATGTTCAACTCAACGTTTTCCAAAATGGAATTGGGTGTATGTTTTGGAATTACGAGAACAATTCATGAGATATGTTTCGAAAGTTTACATGTCAACCTTTACACTTCTAATTACCTAATAGTAGTTAATCCATTATGATTAAAAGTTTGCTCCGAGTTTTCTATTCTTTATTATGATTACATGTCAACCATTCTCTCTCCGATTGGGGTGTTGCAACCCTTTTCAAAATATTGAGGATTTTTTATATCAAGTAATGCTAAAATATCATATAGACTTAAGTGTGCAAGTCTCGCATAGTTCGTTTTAAAAATAGAGCCCACCATGAAAGAGTAATGTTTTCATGTGTCCAGAAATACTTCATTTTTTTAAAAGAATTACGTAAAACTTATTTACCATAAAACTATACAAATTAATTTTTGCTTTTAATTTCTAAGACTTAATGCACAGGAGAAGTAATAGCAAAACGGAAAGAAAGTCAAAGTAAAAGACAATAATTAATTTAACGTGATCTTCGAAGATTACCTATCTTCACCGTAACAAGAATGTTTCAGCTTCTTCGTAAGTAGAAAAATAGTATAATGATCTTCAACCTACCTTTTGCTGACAAACTTTACGCTTACTTTTGGTGTAGCACAAACGCCTATGGAGATGGGCTCTGTTTATAGGTAAGAAAATTAGAAAGAACAAAAAGAACACTATATAAATATATATATATATATATTTATAGGTTGCACAATTATACTCGGTTTGGTAATTTCACAATTCTAAAAGAGTTTTAATGCCACGAAAACAGGAATATTAGTAACTCATGAGTTGTAATGAGTTACAAAAATTTAAGTATACATGTTAATTTATAATTAGTTTGTAATTATATTCATTGTTTATAATTTATTAAAAGACGAGTTTGAACTTCATTTTGGCCAGCGAGTGAATCGACTAATGGTTGAGGAGCTGATGTCTAATGCATTCCGGTGATACTAAGGTCGATGTCATGCACACTATTAGAAGTTCAGTACTGCAACAGAGGCACGTCAAAATCCATTTCAAGCAATGGCACCAAATAAATGAGAGAAGGTTTGTAATATATTTGAAGATCCTGCTTATCAAATAATTTCGCTGGTATCTTTTTTCTTTACAAGAAAAACGAGCTTTTGTGATCAATTTATTGCAACCAAAAGACTATTTGCAACTAGAGTGAGAGAGAGTAGAGTGAGAGAGGGTGATTATTGAGAGTGAAGATTTTGGAAGTATTTTGGTAAGGAAAAACTTTTTCTTCCATTATTTCTGATTTAGACTATTTCTCTTGTGTTTTTGGCTTTTATAAATATGTATATGTCTCTAACAAGTTAGTATTGTTTTTTTTTTTTTTTTGAAAGATTGGTTATTTTGACAACTTGAAAGCTTATATTTTGTAAGAGGATATTAAAAAGTGCTAAGTATATTTCTAAACTTTAGTTATATATGTTTATGAATTTTGTGGTGAGAATATTGTGAAATTGTGATAATATTGTGAAAATTTTATGTTATAGATTAGAAATATCATATATTATTGTTTATGAATTTTTGTGAATATATTGTAAGTTTATGGTGTTTGTTGATGAATTAATCTGTATAATATATTGCTGTGGGAATATTGTGAGATTTAGATAATTTTGTTGTGATTATTGTTTATTAAGTACAATATTGCATGTTTATGAATATTGTTGTGTTTTAAATATTAAATGTTGTGATTAAGGTTTATGAATTAGACTTATGGTAATATTGTGAAAATATGATGATATAGATTAGAAATATCATATATTATTGTATATGAATTTTGTGAATATTTTTTAAGTTTATGGTGTTTATTGATGAATTAATATGTATAATATATTGTTGTGAGAATATTATGAGGTTTAGAAAATTTTGTTGTGGAAATTTTTGTGTTGTTGAAATGTAGGAATAATATTGTTATGGAAATAATATTGTAAAATGTTTATTTATATTGTTGTTGGAATATTGTGAGAATTTTAAATGTTGTGAATATTGTTATTGATGAATGAATATGTTTAGAAATATTTTGTTATGTTGAGATTTTATTTGTTGAACTTAGAGGTATAATACTAAGGCTTCGTTTGTTTTTAGAGATGAGATTAGATGAGATTAAAGTTGAAAAGTTGAATAAAATATTGTTAGAATATATTTTTAAATATTATATTTATTTTGGGATTTGAAAAAGTTGAATTGTTTATTTTATTTTGTATGGAGATTTGAGAAAGTTGTAATGATGGGATAAGAGGTTTTCAAAATTTTGAATTTTGGTCTTGAAAACAAACAAGGCCTAAGTATAATAAATAAATATAAAATTTTCTATATAATAAATAAATAAGTTTAATTAGTTATAATATTGGACTTATAACAACTTAGAGGGATAACACTAAGTATAATAAATAAATACAAATTTTCAACTTAATGAATAAATAAGTATCAACTAGTTATAATATTGGATTTATAACAACTTAGAGGAATAACACTAATTATAATAAATAAATACAAAATTTTCTATATAATAAATAAATAAGTCTAACTAGTTATAATATCTAGTTAATACTAAGTATGAACTAGTTATAATATTGTGAAAATTACAACTTAGAGTATAATAAATAAATATTATAATAGTAACTTAACAAATAAATAAGTATCAACTAGTTATAATATTGTGAAAATTACAACTTAGAGTATAATAAATAAATATTATAATAGTAACTTAACAAATAAATAAGTATCAATTAGTTATAATATTGTGGACCATAACAACTTAGAGGGATAAAATTAAGTATAATAACTCGTTAATATTATATAACGAGGGAGAATGATCTCAAAGAAATGTCTGTCAAATTGGTTGACTCTCAAAGTCTCTCTGGCCTTGAGAGTTGTAAAGGCCAGAAAGTTTGTGACAGTTAAGTAATTAGACTAAAGTTTAGACATTTCTTCAAAATCATTCCCCCTCGTTGTGTACGTATGTCGGTAGGTGTACCAATATATTCTTCCATCTCTATCTAGTTCAATAATATAAGACTTCCAAATGTTTTTAACATTACTAATTCTAACATTTTTAGTATATATAAGATTCATGTGGTTTTTGAATGAATATGTGTGACATTGCATAACTAATCTTAGACCCGTTCAGGAATTAGTGCACATTTAGGTGTGCACTAATTCCTGAATTGTCCAGTGTGGACAGTTTGAGATTATATCATCTATATTGCACATTCTTGTTACTCCTACTGAACATGTTTAGTATGAAGTTTCGGTATCTTCCTCTACTATTTTTCGGGTATACTATTCGTAAGGTTACAATCCCTCTTAATGAACATGTATACTTGGAGAACTTTGGGGAGGTGCTGCAGAAATTTTTACTGACGTGGACAGTAGTAGAGTGACGGAATATGTGCAATATGGATAATATAATCTCGAATGGGATAGGACCAACTACCTTATAAAAAACAGTAGTGGCAACTGGAGCATTACATGCATGTGAATTTTCAATGTACATTAAGTGTTACTAATAGATAGAACTTTTTAGAAATGGACAAAAGTTGGATGGGTCTAAAGGATAGACTTGGAACGGATTACGCAGCCTATGCGCATGGAGTAAGAACTTTAATTGATTTTGCCAAATGGTTATGTCTCAAATATCGGTAGATGTGTTAGTTCTGTTAACTGGAAAATTAGTGGATTGAAAAGTCATGACAGTCACGTTCTTTTGCAGAAGTTATTACTGGTGAGAATTTGTGAGAAGCTGACATCTAATGTACGTGTTGCTATTACTGAACTATTCTATGTTTTTAAAGATTTGTGTGCTCGAGTAGTAAATCGAGATATGTTGCAGAAGATGGAAGAAGATATTGCTACCATACTCTGTAAATTTGAGCAGATTTTTCCACCATCATTTTTTGATATTATGGTCCAATTTAGCAATACACTTACCCTGAGAGGCATTATTGGGTGGTCCGATGCAGTTCTGTTGGATGTATCCAATTGAAAGATATTTGGGTCGTTTAAAGCGCACTATTGGGAATAAAGCCAGAGCTGAGGGTTCAATAACAGAGGCCTATATACATGATGAATGGTTAACATTTTGCTCTTTATATCTTCGTGGTGTTGAGACATGATTTAATCGTCAAGAGCAAAATGTTGATCTTGAGGCTTCGTCTCCTTGTGATCTATTAGTGTTTTCCTAAAATGTACGACCCTTGGGTACACAAACGGGTTACGATTTAATTGATAAAGAGTTAGGTAAAATTCGTTGGTACGTGTTAAATAAATGCCAAGAGATTGATTGCTATCTCAGATATGTTGTTGCATGCTTTGAGAAATCATTGTCAAATGTCATTTAATTATAACTTTTGTGCTCGAAATATTATTTTTTTTTGCACATATATACAGTGATCACATGAATAAATTTAGGATGGAATGCGTAGAGAATATAGAGGCAAGACACGAGGAAGAATTTTCCGGATGGTTTGAGCAACGTGTATGAACTAAAACTACATTGTGATTATTTGATTTATAATATTTTAATTCTGGGTTACTTTTAATACGTATATATTATTGAAATTGATAGATTTTGGAACAACGTGTTCATGATCTCGGATTAGTTTCTTCTGAATTGTATGCATTGGCCCGTGGTCCCTCTAATAGAGCACTTCGATACACTGCATACACGGTTTGAGGTTATCGATTCTATACTCTGGACTGTGAACGTAATAGAAAGACTCAAAGCTGTGGTGTGTTGGTTGAGGGAAGTCATGGAACAGACGATATTGACTGTTATGGTGTCATACGTGATATTATGGGATTGAAATATGTGGGTGGGTCTATAACATATGTCTTTAAGTGTGATTGGTGGGACTTAGGTGGTGGTCGGGTGTCGATACATAGGGATAATAACTTTACGAGTGTCAATATGGCATCTAAATGGTACGAAGATGATCCATTCGTATTGGCTTGTCAAAGCTACCCAAGTCTATTACTTGATTGATCCAATGAAAAGTGTTGATGAAGATAGTGGAGAGATAACTTGGTGAGTAGTACAAAAATTTGTCCCTTGAAATATATATGAAGCAGGAACGGGTGCAGATTACTAGAATAGTAGAGATGAAGATGATACTCTGATAGTAGAGGTCTACCAAGAAGATGGAGAGGGTATTAACTTGTTTGTTGACCTCGGTGCACTTGAGTTGCTCTCCTTGTGTAGAGATGACGTCCCACCAGTCCTTCTCGACCCGTCCATATTAAATGATCATTCAATTCAAGTAAGTAAAAAAGAAGAAGAAGAAGCAGAATTTGGGGAGGAAGTGGATAAGGAGGACGAAGAAGAGGTTGATGACGAGGACGAAGATGCTATTGAGGGAGATTCTGAAACAAGAATGGAAAATACATCCGAATATGAAGAATAAAAGTATTAAATATTTTATTTATATAGGTGAGTATAAAATATTTAACTTTTTAATAATTTTTTCTAATTAATATTTTATCATATTAATCATGTCTCACGGATGCCGCCAAAACGACAATGAAGAAATTTGCCCCCTTCGCCTAGTCCAAGTCCCGAACCTATTAAGGACTCCCCACCCGAGTGTTTCTCTCCTGAAGATCAAGTGCAGAAGCAAGGTAACGACAATCAGTCGACACCTACTAGTAAGAAAATAACAACATAGTTAATTATATATCAATACTTTTATCTCAATAACTATATAGATATAATTATATTATATCTAATAGTTAATGCATCCGCTCATCGCGGTCATGGTTATACACATGGCATTTCTCTTGAGAAATGCCGAAGGCATGGAAAACTCAAAGTCAACATTCTTGATAATTCCACTGGAGGCGTGGATGATAGTGCAGTAGCACTTTCCTTATATATTAGTACAGTTGTCCGAGCTTATGCTCCATTTTATGTGCAATTATGGCGAGATGTTTCGCTCAAGGTTAAGGAGCACATTCGGAGCTGTATGCTGGTGAGTTTATGTTGAGAGTACATTTGTTGTATACTAGATTAGTATATTATATTTTTGACGTAATTCGTTTATTAGGATGAATTCGACATCGACTTTGGTCGTAGAGAGGATTTGAGAACTGTGAATAGGTTGTTGGCTACAGTATTCTAACGTCATAAGGGACGATGTCATGACCACTTCAAGAAGTTTGAGACGGTTGAAGAGGCTGCGCAATCCCCTTTCTAATAGATGAAGTTAGACGATTGGAGAAAGTGTTGTGATCTTTTCGCAACTTTAGATTATCAGGTATTATAGATTAATAATATCTATTGATTATTTACATATATATTTGGGCTATATATTTTATGTATATATATATCAATTAGCATTCTTAATTAATTTTGTAGCATTTAAATTCTACGAATGCTAATAATAGATCTGCTTTGACTGTCTACCATCGTGCTGGTTCAAGATCATTCCACCATCTTGCTAAGAAAATGGTAATTAATAATATTATAGAATATATTTATTTATTTTACTATTTTTATTTAATTACTAAAATTATCTTTTTAAAATTGCTAATGTGGTTTTGTTAGAAATGTGAAGATCCAGAAAAGTTTTCCCTCATTCATGTCTATGCTGCTGCTCACACTAATGAAAGTAGTGAGTGGATGGATGTCCTGTCACTGCAGATAATTATGTAAGCATTGTTATTTTTTTAAATAAATTATGCAACATGTGAAAAATTTATTTATTTATTTATTTCTTTTAATACGTTACTTATTGTGTGTTTTATTTGACATGGCAGGAAAAAATGATGGAGATACAGTCATTTTTTGGGGAATCCTCTCTAAGTGACATAGACATATTCACGCAAGTACTCGGGCCCAACTCTAGTATGACAAGAGGTTTCAGACGATCTTTCTAGCATTCTGGTTCATCCTCTTCATCCTCTTTGACTTCACAAATTAATAATCTTACCAAATATTTGGAAGCCGCAAGATGTGAGAATGAGTATATGAGGTCGAAGCAGTAAGAGTTGGAGTCCCTCTTAGAGCGACAATTTCATTTAGAGGCACGTTTGCAGGACCAACAGAGAGACCAGGAAGAAAGAATACGCAGTGAAGTCCAAGAGCAAGTGCAGCGGGAGATGATGGTGCAAATGGAGCGTGTTATGTCATTTGCAATAGAAGCAGGGTGGGCGAGGAAAGAAGAAATGAATTCTCTCACTTTAATTCGTGTATATAACTTTTACTATCTAATTTAAGAACTTTTTAAGACATTGTTAGTTGTAGAATATTTATGGTGTGTAATATGATACAATTAGTATATTTCTTTATTTCTTTATTTTATGAAATTAGTGTATTTCTGATTTGTATGTTCGAATGTAAAAAAAAAAGTTCTAACAGGATTTCACATTCGAATAAACGTTCGAACGTAATACACGATTTGACGATTATCGTTCGATAAAACCTCCGAATGTACCATGTTTGTTCGAACACTTCTTCTTAAACATTCGAACACACATCCGAACGTTATTATCGTTACGTTCGGATGGTGTTCCCATAACGTTCGAATAAAAATTTGAACGTTTAATACGTTCGAACGTATAAAGTTCTGAACGCAAATATTATACGTTCAAACTATAATCAATGAATGAACGTCAACTTATGACATTCGAATGTAAATTGCTCGGGTTGGCGTTCGAATGTAAAAATTTACATCCAAACGTTACTTTCTGTGACATTTTTCAACCATCACAAAAAATATAACGTTCGAATGTCACTCAGAACGGAACAACTCCAACCATCACTAAAAATACTTTTAGTGACGGTTCAACAGTAAAGTGTCACTAAATGTCTTCTGTGACGCACATTTGGTGACAGTCGTGGTGACAGTTTCAAGCCGTCACCAAATGTCTTTAGTGATGTTTCTTTGATTTTTTGTGAAAATTTTCTCTGTCACAAAAGGCAAATTATGTTGTAGTGTATAGAGGCTCATGCATGCATTAAATGTTGTGTAGTGCATACGATGTGTCTATTTCTCTTTAGAATTGGATCATCTGAATTGGTCTGAAACTCTGAGAGGATCATCACAGTACTGTATATTTCCATCAAGATACTTCTAATTACTACGTAAGTTAATTAATGATTTGCTTAATTAATTGCAGTATGCGGAGATGAACGCAAGACCCTCTCAATGGCTGGGACATCTTCCTTTACCACTAAGAATGAAGTACTTGCGGATCATCAAATGTCATAAATTATTGGGCAGTTGGGGGAATAAAGCAGAAGGGAATAAACAAGAAATCTACTACAACAATAAAAACTTGTTTGTATATATGGGTATTGCTTGTATTCACTTTCGCCTGCATATATATGCATGCGGTTGTACTAGTACTCTATTCAAAACGGTGTTTATATTTGGATTAAATATCCGAACAATAAAACTATAAATGATCTTTTAATTTGTACTTATAAACCCTAAACCCTAATCTAAAGAAGCATTTATATATTTTTATTAATTTGTAGGTTACCCTTAATAATATTTGGAGATAATTACACTTTGCCCCCTCGAAATTTCATTCAATTCACAATGTGCCTCCGAAACTACTAATTACATCAAAGTGAACTCTCAAACTTTCAAACTTTCCAATTTCCCCTTCTGTTGACTAGTAGCGTTAAATCTAATGAAAATTCACTGCACGTGCTGCTCATGTGCATAACATTCACTGTAAAGATATAATTTTCATGTAATTTATTATTATTGAACACATAAAATATAAAATAATATATGCTATCAATTAATAATATAAATCATAAATCATTAAATAATTTTTTATTATTAATTTATATATGGTTAATGAATATCAAATAATTTCATTATATACATAGATTATTCATACTTGCTTGCAACTTAGGTATAAAATAATTTTATATATGGTTAATAATTAATGATTTATTATTAATTGATAGGATATATTATTTTATATATATATATATTTTTATATTTTTATATTTTTTTTAAAGGGAGGAGGTTGACGTGGCAATAGAAAATTTTTCTCTCTATGTCTGGCGATTCTAGGGTAATTGTGGATGGAGCTGGGCGCTGGCCCTATGCAGCCTCCGGCTGATCTAGTGCAGTCTGAGATGATTTCCAGAGGAGGCACCGATTCAGGGGTGCATGAGGTGAATCGTAGGTCTGATACACAGAGAACAGGTCGTCGTTTTGCAGAAGTTGTGGGTACTAATCCTCAGCTATTGCCTCACGTTCTTATACCACATAGAGAGCCAAAATTCCAAGATGGGGAGATGTTTTTTGTCTTTTCAAAAGTGGAAGTACAGTTGTCATCGGAACCATTCCGGTTTTCGGTGGTGTTGAAATTCTTACGTCGCAGACCCTCGCTTGATCATATTCGGGGATTTATTCAAAGTTGTTGGGGATTGAAAGGTATACCGGTGATTGGACAATTGAAGAATCCTCGTAATGTATTGGTGAGGCTGGTTCAGGAGGAGGATTTTGTTTCAGTGATGGCTAGAGGAAATTCTGAGATTTTAGGTGTATCTTTTTGGGTTTTCCATTGGAAACCAGAGTTCATGGAGGAGGAGGATTCTCCTTGGGTTCCAGTTTGGTTGACGCTGCCAGGTCTACCTCCAAATTATTTTCAGGAGTCTATTTTATGAAGCATTGGGGATGGTTTTGGAAAATATTTAAAGAGAGATAATGCTACGGCTTGTGTTACTCGGCCTGAGGCGGCTCGAATTTGTGTTGAGTTGAATATTTCTAGTCCTTTAAGGCATTCAATCTGGTTGGGTCCTCCGCATGGAAACTCAAGTCATTATCAAGAGGTTGTTTATGAAGTGGTGCCAAGGTACTGTGTCTCTTGTCGTAAACAGGGTCATACGGAAGGCAATTGTAGGCGTGGAAGAGAGCTTAAACAGAAGAAAAATATTCTGATGGATGGGGGAAATAGGAATTCTGGAAAGAGGGTTTGGAAGGAGATTAAGAAGATGGAGAAAGAGTGTGATCAACCAGATAGGGACTGGGGAGGGTTCGCGATCTCGACGTAAGGAGCTTTTGGAAAGGATTCAGGCTCAGCAAGCAGAGTTTGCTAGATGTGTTCAAAATTCTTTATTTCTCTCCGTGTTGGGTGTGGCTCATGATCAGTGTGAAGAGTTTCTGTGTGAGGCAGAAGGGAGTGGGGAGTTGCAGATGTTACCAGAGAATTTACAATCGGACCAGTGCTGTTCTAATGTAGTGCCTATACGCAATCAGGTTTTGGAGACGGGTGGATTATTGGAGATCGTTTTGCCAATTCATTCTAGTCCTGGAAAATGGAGTGATATGGCAGATGAAGAGGAAGAAAGTGCCGAAGTAAGTCCTGTGCAGACTATGGCAAACTCTGGGCCGAGAAGCTTGTTACGTATGGTGGATGAAGCGTTAGAGTTTGAACTTGGTGGTCTGGACAGAGGAGATTTTTTGGTGGACAATGAAGTGATATTGGATAATGCATTGTCTCATACGGCGTCTAATGGTGAGCAAGACGGTGAGCTCAATCAATTGGCGGCAAAAATCTTTGAGTCGGATCCGGAAATGCATGTTCCTATGAAAAAGGTAAAGGGGTTGAGGAAAGAAAAATCTATTGTGGTTCTGGAGCGTCGCACGTGTTCCAAAAAATTTATTTGATTTTTTGTCTTTTCTAATATGGAATTGTAGGGGTATTATTTCGTCAAAATTTAGGCTTCGGCGTGTTTTGAATAAAAGCCGGCCGTTGGTGGTGGTTATTCTTAAACCTTTCTTAGGTGTGAATAAATGTAGTCGTTGGGCGAGATGGATGAGGTTTCCATTTTTTGTGAATAATTCTGATGTGGGTGGCAAAATCTGGTTGTTTTGGGCGGCTAAACTGGAATTTCAGATTACTTCGGTTTCTGATCAAGCCATTTCTGGGTGGTTCTCTTATGGCTCTAAGCATGTTTTTACTTCAGTAGTGTATGCTAGTTGTTTTCGTGGAAAAAGGGTGAAATTATGGGACTATCTTAGGTTGCAAGACCCTCAAGGACTTCCTTGGATTATTGAAGGTGATTTTAATATTATCCAAAATGATACTGAGAAAGTAGGGGGAGTGTGTCAAGCTCATAGGGCAAAGGATGAGTTTAACCGGTGTATCCATGATTGTGCTTTGCTCGGTCTTTCTTCTTCAGGAAACCAATTGTCTTGGTGCAATGGTAGGCTTGGTGGAAGGCGCATCTGGGCTTGACTGGATCGAGTGTTGGTTAATTTGCAATTTCTCAATGTTTACGAGGGGTCAAGTTATTGTTATCTCCCATGTTCTTCTTTAGATCACTCTCCTATGTTGATTCAATTTTTCAAATTGAGGGATAATATTTCCAAGCCATTTCGTTTCCTTCGCATGTGGGGTACACATGAAGGTTTCCTACCGTTGGTGTGTAGAAGTTGGGAGAAGCATGTTGATGGGTGTGCTATGGTTCGGATTAGTAAAAAACTAAAGCGGTTAAGGGGTGAACTGGTGCAGTGGAATAAAGAGAGCTTTGGTCGGGTTGAGGTGGAAATAAAAAAACTTGAAGACAGAATTATTTTGCTGGAGGAGGAGATGGTCAGATTGTCCTCCTTATAGGCTGAACGTGATCTGCTTGACGTTAAACATGCACACTTGTTATGGATTAACCAAGAAGAATCTCTGGCTTGTCAAAAATCAAGGATTAAATGGCTTACAAAAGGGGATTTGAATACTAATTTCTTTCATGCTGTTATGAGGGTGAAGAAAAAGAATAAGGCAATAGACCGAATGGCTCTGGTAGACAGAAGAGTGCTTGAATCGGCTGAGGTTGTTCATCCGGGAGCAGTGTAGTTTTTCCAAGAGGCGTTTACCAGCACCAACGTAAATACCAGTGGAAATGAATTTGATTTACTCTTTCCATCTGTTTCAATGGAAGAGAATGACGCGTTGTGTAGGCTGCCCTCGATAGAGGAGGTGAAGAATACCCTGTGGTCTATCCCAAGGGATAGTAGTCCTGGGCCAGATGGGTTTTCAGCTTCATTTTTTACATTAGCTTGGGATATTGTGAAAGATGATTTTGTACAGATGGCAGAAGAATTTTTTACAGGTATACCTTTCACTCTTTTTTTTGCGGCTACAAATTTAGTTTTAATTCCGAAAGTGGATGAGCCAGTGGGGTTTGGGCAATTTCGGCCCATTAGTCTTTGTTTGGTGGTGTATAAAATTATGATGAAGATAATGGTAGTCAGGTTAGCTCCTATTCTTGAAAGATTAATTTCTAAAGAGCAAGCAGCGTTCATCCCAGGTCGAAGTATTTTTGATAATATGGCATTGGCCCAGGAGTTGGTCCAAGGGATCAATCGGAAAGTGAGAGGTGGTAATGTTATGTTAAAAATTGATATGGCAAAGGCATATGACCGTGTTAATTGGAAATTCCTTTTGGAAGTTTTACGTCGTTTGGGATTTTCTGAAAAATGGCGAAGTCTGGTTTTCAATGCTATCTCTTGTCCATTTTATTCGGTGATGTTGAATGGTCGTACTAAAGGTTTTTTTCAGCCATCGCGGGGCCTTCAGCAAGGCGATCTTTTATAGCCTTATTTATTTATTCTTTCACAGGAAATTCTCTCTCGTATGTTGCAGTATCAGTTCGGGGTGAGGCAGATTAAACCTTATCATCCGGGTGGTGGCACACTCATTTCCCATTTATTATATGCTGACGATATTTTGATTTTCGCAAATGGTGGCAAATCGTCTATGCGGAAGCTCATGGCAACTCTACATTGGTATGAAGAATTGTCTGGGCAATTGATCAGTCCAAGTAAGTCTACGATATTTTTCTCTTCCACTATTAGTGCAGAAAGGAAGAATGATCTCATTGAAATTTCTTGGTTTGAAGAGGGGGCATGGCCGAGCATGTATCTGGGAGTTCCTCTTTATGTGGGGCGTTTAAAGGCTAATTTATTTGACAGACTCTTGGCTAGGATGCAAAAAAAACTGGCAGGATGGAAGAGTAAGATATTATCGTTTGGGGGCAAGATTATTCTCATTAAGCATATACTTAATAGCATGCCTATCCATGTTTTATCAGTGTTGAGAATGCCGAAAGCTGTGTTGGGAAGGATGAAAAGAATTTTCTCAGATTTCCTCTGGGGTTCTTCTTCGGGATTTCAGAAGCACAAATGGGTTTCTTGGGGACAGATTAGTAAGCCACTTGAAGAGGGGGGTCTTGGTATTCGAGATTTGTTGGAGGTGCAGGAATCTCTTTTTATGAAATTTGGGTGGAAGTTGATTAAGGGTGATTCGTTTTGGGTAGAGTTTTTTCGGAAAAATATCTTGGAAGGGAGCACATGTATTTGGTGATGCAGAGGAGCAAGGGGTCACGGTTCTGGAAGGGCATAACAAGTTTATTGCCAAGAGTCATACAGAATGCAAAGTGGCTTATTGGAAGGGGGAATGTGAGTTTCTGGATGGATAACTGGACTAGGTGTCGTCCATTGCAAGATTTATGCCAAGTGGTAGGAGATAATGATTTGTTGGTTGCTGATGTGGTAGATGACAGGGGTCCGAAACTGGATTTGATTCAAGAATTGGTTTCGAATGAGGTGCTGCAGATAATAAATGATTCTGGTGTTAGGCTAAGACAGAGACCAGATCGGTTGGTTTGGAAGTTGTTGTTGGATGGACAATTCAGCACTAAATCTGCTTGGGAAGTTTCCAGGCAACGTGGGATGACTTGAGAATGGCGGAAGTGGCTGTCGCAGAAAATTGTTCCAAAGAAAATGTCCTTTTTAGTTTGGAGAGCAAGAAGAGGGGCTCTACCAACTGATGATATGATTCAGCGTTTGGGGATCCCTTTAGCTTCGAAATGCAACTGTTGTGTTACGTCTAAACCAGAAACACTACAACATATTATGTGTGAAGGAACGAGTGCTCAAACTATTTGGAGGTATTTTGCTAATGTCTGGCATATCAGATTACTGCTGATTAGAAGCTGGCAAGGAATGATGTTATTTTGGTGGCAGAGAGTTGGAAAACAGACACAAGCAGGATGGATCCGAGGTGTGCTACCGATTTTGGTGTCTTGGTCATTATGGAGGGCACGTTGCTCAGCAAGAATGGAGGGTTTTCAATTTAAGGTTGATGAGATAATTCAATATATTAAAGTGTTGCTTAAAGATGCATCTTTAGCTCTTAAAAAGTTCCACAAAATACAGAAGGATGACAGGTTGATAATGCAGAGCTTGGGGTTACTGATTGTGCCTATCCAGGAAATGCAAGTCTCGTTTATCAAACGGGCATTTCCGAAAAGGGGCAAGGTGAAACTAAATATGGATGGTGGAGCTCGCACTAATCCGGGAGAGGCAGGTGGTGGTGGTGTAATCCGAGATGCAAATGGTACATGTTTAGCAGGTTTTGTGCATTATTATGGGAGTGCTTCTAATACAGTTGTTGAATGTCGTGCCTTATTAGATGGTCTTCGATTATGTAGACAGTTGCGGCTGGAAAATGTGCTTGTGGAATCAGACTCTAAGGTGGTAATGAATTGGCTAGCGTCTGGTATTTGTCGACTTTGGTTTTTGTGGGATTTTTGGGAAGAGATAAAGGGGATTGCAATTGAGATTAATGCTCGGTTTAGACATATTTTCAGAGAGGCAAATATGGTTGCAGATTTGTTGGTGAAGGAAGGAACTTATGGTGTGGATAAAGATTTTATTGGTTTAGATTTTCATAATGCTCGGTTCAAAGGTTTATTGCGTTTGGATAGGTTGGGTCTAGCTTCTATTAGAGCTAAATGATTTTTCTTTTTATTGAGATGTATTGTCTAATGGTGTTCCTCAGCCATATGTGAGGTTTTTTTAATAAATTCAGGGTAGGGGTCTCTATTGGACAGGAGACTCTGACTTTTTTTAAAAAAAAGAAAAAAAAAGATATATTATTTTATATTTTATATGGTTAATGAAAATAAATTAGATAAAAATTACATGTTTTCAATGAATTTTTATTAGATTTAACGCTGTTGGTAGACGGAAATGGAGGATTAATGGAAAGTTTTGAAAGTTCGATGCTCCACTTTTATACAATTAGTAATTTCGAAAATACATAGTGAATTCAGTGAAACTTCGAATGGTAAAGTATAATTAACTCTAATATTTGGGAGTCTACTCTATTGATTGTTACAAGAAAAATTCAATTTAGCAGCCATATATCTAATTATATGGTCAGATAAATTAATTAAAATATATTTTCTACCTTGGATAGATAGATATTCTTTTTTAATCTTGATTTCTAATATGATCATTAGATTTTCTAATTAATTAACTAATATCTCTAAATTCTACTTGATTATTATTTCTAATACGATTAGGATATAATTGAGAAATAATTATAGTTTTATACGTATCCATGCTCACATGATTAACCAAGTCTACAGAGGTCATTTGCTACCTTTCCTCACCTATTTCTTAATTCCATTTATATATATATATTTAACTAATTATGATCAACATATGATTAAAATTGTATTATTTATATTTGTGAGGCCCCTACCCTCTGAGACTTTGATCCTCTCACCTAGAAATCACATCCTAACAGTATAGATACACTCCAAATAACACAAGAAGTAGTTCTATAAGACATAAAACTCCTTTAATTAAAATATACGTTCCTCCAAAATATATATTTTAAATTATTTGTATATAAAATGACGTCATTTCTCTTAAGTGAGTAAACAATTTCACTTTACACCCAAAGTTTATAAAAAAATAAATAAATAAAATGGTGCTATTTGGTTTAATTCAAATGGCACTGTTTCTATCTAGGGTTTAATAACCCCGCCCCCTCCCCTCCCTCTTCTTCTTCTTGATTCTTCTTCAGATTTTAGATTTGGCAGCACAACCAGGTGTCACAACTATTGAAGATTAAAGATCAAGAATTATTGCAATTTATTTATTTTATGTTTTTTTGATGTATTGTTGCTTAGGATAATTTGGTTTTATACGTAATATTTATTAAACATCTAGTGGAGTTTTTATTTTAAAAGTTATCTAGTAATTAGTATAATAGTATATACTTAGTACTTACGCTATCATCCCATTACTATTTTACTTTTGCTAATTAATTTTTTTAATCTAAGGCTAACATTGCAGATGATATTAAAATTAAAATAAAACTTGAATATTTGAAATAGGCTTTAAAACTAAAAAAATAAGGATTTGAAATCAACTAAAAAATGGTCCAAAAAGAGGGAGCCCAAACTGACCAAACCGGCCAGAAACGTTCCGGCCAACCTCCTGCCTCTACATCAGTCGGTTTCAGCCGATATTCTGTGTGTAAAATCACCAGTTGATTAGTTTCGGTTTTGGGCCAAAACCAAACTAACTGGCTCGATTTTCAGCCCTAATGATAGTATGGAGTGCAACCACTTGTCCATCAACAAACGTATTTTACTAGGTGGTGGGACCTATTTGTTTTACTGTTAATTCAGTTTTATATATGCACTCTCTCAATAATATCGAAATTCAAGAATCTTTTAAGTAGAATATTTAGAGATGCAAATGAAGTTTTAACCGGAAATTTAATAAAAATAATAAATAAATATGTTCAACTCAACCTTTTTCAAAATGGTTGGGTGTATGTTTTGGAATTACGAGAACAATTCATGAGATATGTTTCGAAAGTTTACATGTCAACATTTACACTTCTAATTACCTAATAGTAGTTAATTTATTATGATTAAATGATTGCTCCGAGTTTTCTATTCTTTATTATGATTACATGTCAACCATGCTCTCTCCGATTGGGGTGTTGCAACCCAATTTTCAAAATATTGAGGATTTTTTATATCAAGTAATGCTAAAATATCATATAGACTTAAGTGTGCAAGTCTGGAGTAGTCCGTTTTAAAAGTAGAGCCCACCAAAAAAGAGTAATATTTTCATGCGTGTTCAGAGATACTTCATTTTTTTTTTAAAAGAATCACACGAAACTTACTCACCTTAAAACTATAAGAATTAATTTTTGTTTTTAATTCCTAAGATTTAATGCACAAGGGGTTGTTGACGCTTAACGCTTCTCTCTCTAAAACCAGACCCTCTCTCTCTAGAAGTTCTCTCTTCTGAACGCAGTGGGGGGAGGGGGAGCTTCGGCTCCCTCTTCCCTCTCCTCTCCTCCCTCTCTAACGTAGGCCCTTCGTCTCCGACGATTTTCGTTTTGTTTTTGTGTTTTTTTTTTCAGCTTTTGATGAATAAAGGGACTAGCCGATCCGAGCTTCTCCAGTCTTCATCCTCCTACACGCTCACCTCCAGGAGACTCCCCTGCCGCTGATCTGTAAATCCTCTTCTTGCGACCTCCTCCGGAATGGCGCGTTGCCCGCACGCGCAGGACCTAGGGTTCGGAGCTCGCCGGCATTTGGGCTTCACGCATAACCTAGGATCTCTCCATCGCTGCTACACGTGGCGGTTTCAGAACCAGCATCTCTAAATCCTCTCAGCTCGTCCATCGGTTTCTCCTTGTTTTGTGCACTGATTTCCTTTACAGTGTTTTAGTGTATTTTCTTTTGATTGTATCTAGGTCTAGAAAAAAAAACCCATAAATGTAGTGCCCATTCGGACTGGGTCCGAATGGTGTTTCCTCCCCCTCTGCATAGGCGGAATTGGTGGGCATTTTCCTCCTCCCGTTTATCGAGCTTGGAGTCTTTGTTTGGTGGGTTCTGGTTCCTCTGTCCTGAACAGAAGAGTGGTATTCTCTTAGACGTAGGTCTGTAGAGATGCTTTGTTTGGACTAAACCTTGCCAGTCACGGTGGTGTACTGGGATACTACTAACGCTTGTACTGACTTATTTTTAAGTCAACTTGTAAGTCCTCTCTCTTTAATGGAACGAGATTTGCTGTTATAAAAAAAAAAATGCACAAGAGAAGTAATAGCAAAATGGAAGAAAGTCAAAGTAAAAGACAATAATTAATTTAACGGGATCTTCAAAGATTACCTATTTTCACCGTAACAAGAATGTTTTAGCTTCTTCATAAGTAGAAAATATTATAAGAGTTAATTACACTTTGTCCTCTCGAATTTTCACTCAATTCACAATATGCTTCTGAAATTACTAATTGCATCAAATTGGACCTTCAAACTTTCAAAACTTCTCAATCCCCTCATTTCGTCTACCATCAG
This sequence comes from Pterocarya stenoptera, assembly GCA_003123785.1. Taxonomy (NCBI): domain Eukaryota; kingdom Viridiplantae; phylum Streptophyta; class Magnoliopsida; order Fagales; family Juglandaceae; genus Pterocarya; species Pterocarya stenoptera. Next base: position 64,361 of record QEOT01008029.1, read on the forward strand.
TGTTAAATCTAACGAAAACTCACTGCATGTGCTGCTCATGTGCATAACATTCACTGTAAAGATGTAGTTTTCATCTAATTTATTAGCATTGACCATATAAAATATGAAATAATATATGCAATTACTTAATAATAAATCAAAAATCATTAAATATTTTTTATTAATTTATATATAGTTAATGAATATCAAATAATTTTATTGTATACATAAATTATTTATACTTGCTTGCAACTTAAGTATAAAATAATTTTATATATGGTTAATGATTAATGATTAATGATTTATTATTAATTGATAGCATATATTATTTTATATTTTATATAGTCAATGATAATAAAATAGATGAAAATTACATCTTTATAGTAACTTTCCTTTAGATTTAACACTACTGATAGATGGAAGGGGAGACTTGGGAAGTTTTGAAAGTTCGAGCGTCCACTTTGATGCAATTAGTAATTTCGGAGGCACATTGTGAATTGAGTGAAAGTTCAAAGGGGTAAAGTGTAATTAACCCATATTATAGTGATCCTCAACCTCCTTTTTGCTGACAAACTTTAGGCTTACTTTTGGTGTAGCACAAATGCCTATGGAGATGGGCTCCATTTATAGGTAAGAAAATTAGAAAGAACAAAAAGAACACTACATATATATATATATAACTATAAGAAAAATGGGTATTTGTGACTTTTTTTGCGACAAAAATGATTATTTACGATGAAAAAAAATTCATTTTAGTTAGAAATAGCCATTTCACTGGAAATAATTGGATACAAATATACAGTTTTCTTGTAGTCATGTATATATATAGGTTGCACAATTTTACTCGGTTTGGTAATTAGACAATTCTAAAAGAGTTTAAATGGCACGAAAATAGGAATATTAGTTAACTCATGAGTTGTAATGAGTCAGTTAGCAAAAATTTAAGTATAATATGTTAATTTATAATTAGTTTGTATTTATACTAATTGTTTATAATTTTTTAAAGGACGAGTTTGAACATAATTTTGGTCGGCGAGAGGATCGACTAACGGTTGAGGAGCTGATATCCAATGCATTCTAGAGATACCAAGGTCAGTGCCATACACATTATCAGAAGTTCAGTATTGCAACAGATGCGCGTCAAAATCCATTCCAAGCAATGCCACCAAACAAATGGGAGAAGGTTTGTAATATGTTTGAAGATCCTACTTATCAACAGAGTATTGTGAACAAAGCAAATAGATCAAATTTAACAATACACCATCATGCGGTTTCTCGATCTGTTCATCATTTATCTTAAAAATTCTTAATGTTATACTAGTTTCCGTTAAATATTAACATATATACTATTTTAATTTAAGTTCTAATATAGATTTCCCTTTTGCAACAAAAAGGAAGTCCTACTAACTATAATCTATCGCACTTGTATGCTAAAATACATAAAAATCGTGATGGTGTTTGGACCAGTCCTGAAACAAAAACAAATTATGTAAGTTTACGTTTTTTTTTATTCAATTGTCTAATAATAGTTTTGTTACTTATAGTAACTTTAGTGTTTTTTTTTGTAGGACAAGATGATACCACTTAAGGAAACTAGTTCAAACCCATCTGATGAATCATCTGTGAACAAGGCCCAGATCTTTTCTCAAGTTCTTGGACCATGTTCTAGATATTTGAGGGGCTTAGGACGTTGCATGAAGCCATACTCAACATCATCATCCTCTTTTCAAGTAAGATCGAATGACAAAACTCAAGAATTAGAAGAAGCAAGGCTTAAGATAGAACATTTGAGGTCCAAGGAAAAATAGTTGCTGACCCGATTAGAGGTGAGATTAGAAGAAAACAGGTAGAAGAAACTGGAGATTCAATCCCAAAAAATTTTGAACAATAGTAATCAATGATGTCCCAAAACTCTATGCCACCACCACAATCCTAGAACATATTTTTCTTTAATTGTCTTTTTATTATTCTGTCTCATAACATTTGAACAAATGTAATGTTTAAATTATATTATTTAATATTAGTATTGTATTTTTAATTAAAACAATTTTGTATCATGAGTATCGTTCGAATGGTAAATCTTTTTACCTTGCGTTTGAACTGAAAAACAAAAACATTCGAACAACCTAAGAAAAATCCAGTCTGTTTGAACTAAATAACCTAATACTTGAACAAACTCCCATTCGTACAGTCTTTTTATATTCAAACTGGCAGCAATCTTTCATATTAATTGTGTTCAAAGAACAATTTTCTTGTTCGAACATAGTGTCAGTTCAAACATATTCAAATCTATTCAGTCGTTCGAATCAAGTTTCTGTTATGTTCAAACTGAATGGTTTCCATTGGAATGGTTTTGGGACAAAAATGTTTTGTCTCAGAAAAAAATTCTCTTTCGAACCAATTCGACTGGTTCTGCCCAATTTCATCCCTAAAATAACTTTTAGGGACGAAAATCAAATTTTGCCTCAAAAGACCTTTAGAGACATGCTTTTTGAGACAACTTAGAGACAAAATTTTGTCATCTCCCAAAAGGATTTGGGTTTTCAGAGATAGAGTGAATTCTAATTTTAATATCAAGCCATGCACACATGAGGGACGAATAAAATATTATAATGGGGGGAAACATTTTTTGTAAAGTATTTTCCTTGATGAGACTATGCTGAAGGTTTTGTTCGCCTACAAGAAACCTGGCCTCTCCTACATAAAAATCGTAGTTTCATCCCTCCCACACATTATATATATATACGTACGTACATATATATATATATATATGTGTGTGTGTACATGTATATAGAGTAGGGTCCAAAACGTTTAATTAAAATAAAAAATATATAAATTGTGCGCTGTAATATTTCTTATTAGAAAATTCTTTAATTACTCTTTGTTATAAGTATCATACAAACTAATGATCAATATTTAAATCGTCTCCCTATTCTTTATCTCTGTTTTGCTCTCTCTCTCTCTCTCCCCGGCCCCCAACCCCCTCCCCACAATGTATATTAATAAGGGTAGTGCTACAATTCCACATAGAAAGATCACTGAAAATTTGTATTGATAATGTAAATTTTTATTTTTATTTTTTCAAAATATTTTTTAAACTCATTAAAACATTTAAAAAAAAAAATCACAAACTCATTATAAAATACTTATTTAATCATTAAGTATTAAAAAAAAAAAACATAATCAGTGACTTTTCTCGAGACCTAGTACTCTTGGTGGGAGTAGCATTATTCTAATAATAATCCCTCCATATTGCAAAAACTCATTGATATAGGCGCTCTACTGGCTACGTACGCAAAGAAAAATACGTACACTCCTGAGAGAAAAATTAAAACTCCCTAATCTAGCTAGCTAATTCATTGAGCTGTATAATCGAACTTATCAAGGAAGATTAATTATATAAAGCTAGCTTCCCATCCTATAAGAAACGAAACTAGGATCAACCAAACCCTAAAATAGATCAGGATTTTAAGAGCATTTTAAATGATTCGTGGAAAAAAGAGACAATGTGATTAATTCCATGCGCCGAATAAGTAATCTGATGCGTGCATGGACAAAACTACGACGTCAGCATTAACGCCTATATAAACGCATCAGATATCCTTTACATTTAGCATTATCTCAAGTAATTAAGAGTTTCCCTCGATCACTAATCTGCCTTTTAATTAGTTTCTCTTGAGACACTTGTTTTGGAAACATGAATAAGTACAACATAAGTACCATCTTCAGTTGTTGGCTTCTGTTGTTTCTTTCTCAGCAGGCAATATGCACTACAGCTCAAGTACCAGCTGGTAATGCATGCCAAAGATATATATATATATATAATATTATTTTATTTATTTATTTTAGAATAGACGACTATTATTATAGTTATTATACCTATCATTACAAATCATGGGGGTTGCAAGTATTTTCTTTCTTTTTACTGTCATTATTGAGATCGATATTTAATATTAAGTGTTATTACTGCGATTATTGCGATGGTTCTGATATATATTGTGGTTGGAAATTGTGGGGGACGGGCAGAGGAAGAAGGGGAGTTTGAATATATCCCGCCGGATGGCGAGAGGGGTCCAGCACGCTGGGGATTCCTTAGGGAAGAATGGGCAAAGTGTAGGACTGGACGCAGGCAATCTCCCATAAACATTGTGAATTCGATAGTCAGAACAGTCCCCAACAGAGGGCAGCTAAGGTTCAACTATAAGCCTGCTAATGCAATCGTACAAAATTCAGGTCATGACATCGAGGTAAGAGTAATATTGTACTCTGGAATCTGGATTAATCATATTGAGCTTTGTTTCGAACACTGGGGAAAGAACTCGTGATGTTTATTTCAAAATTTCAAAGATCTTCTGTTTGTTGCTTTTTGTTTTTCTTTTAAAATTGTAAGACACCAGCCTCTCTATGGTGGAATATTTAAAGGCCCATTTATAGTCTGAATATATTGCAGAACAAAGGCCGAGACTATTTGACACTTACGAAGTCTTTCATTTCAAGTTCAATGGATAATATGATCAAAACTGAGGAGTTGACCCTATCCGTTAGTGAAATGATCAAAATATCTAATGTTTTATATTGAATTAGTACTAGGATTTTATTCCCTTTACCACACTACAGTTGGTCTTAGCACTGAGATCTTAATTAATTGAGCGGTCAATTTTTTAGGCCGGGAGATGCTTGGGGAAATTAATCATGAGATGAGATGAGAATTTTGTGAATAGTAGTAAAATGGTTTGTGAATAGTTGTGAGATAGTTTGAATTGAATATTTATTATGTTTTGAATAAAAAAATTATAAAGTTAAAATTTTGTTAGAATATAATTTTTGTTTTGAGATTTTAAAAAAAATTGAATTTTTTTGTTTTGCTTTTTATTTGAAGGTTGGGGAAAATTGTAATAATTAGTTTGAAAAAGTTGTAATGATTAATTTAAAAATATTTATGTTTAAATCACGTTTGAGAAAACTTTTTCCAAATATCACAGTATTCATAACTAATGAAACTGAGAGGATTAATGTATTAATTTCATGCTGGAATATTAATATATATTCTTGATGCATGTTATTTGTTAATATATTCTGGAATATTAAATATTCTATAATAATAAAATGTCATGATCATCAAGATTGAATGGACTGGTGATGCCGGATCAGCTCAATTCAATGGCGTTAACTACTCCCTCGTACAATGCCACTGGCACTCACCCGCCGAGCATCTCATCAATGGCGGGAGGTCTCTCTCTCCCTCTGATCTCTAGCTACACACAGACACACACACACACACATATATATATAAGTTTAATTGTCTTGTGTCAATAAATATTAGTTAATTAATTAAATCGGCATTAATTAATTTGTTATTATATAATCAGGTATGCCTTGGAGCTGCACATGGTTCACACAAACTCAAGCGGTATAGTCGCTCTTGTTGTTTCTCAGCTATACCAAATTGGCCGTCCCGATCCATTCCTCTCACAGGTTGGAGCAAAAAAACAAAAAGAAAAGAGTACTACATGATGATGTTGCGAAACTTGAGTGTCAAACTCCACTTAATTAAGTATTTGGCATTTAAATGACAAAAGTTTATATATATATATATATATATTGATCTAAAACTATAGTACGTATACTCATGATTGCTTAATTTATTAATTAATTCCAGTTCACGGCGGAAATAACATCTCTGATTAACCAAGTGGGAAATAGGCCAAAGGGCGTGGTCGATCCAAGAAGCGCAAGAACGGATTCTGCCAACAAGTATTACAATTACCTTGGCTCTCTCACTACTCCTCCCTGTAATGAAACTGTCATTTGGATCGTCAATCAAACGGTACGTATATTATATATTTCTGCCTCTGATTTCTCCAAATTAAAGTATGGATTCTTCAAAGTAATTCCAATGTGTCGACGCATCTGTTTTGTTATCCTCAGATAAGTACTGTTGCAAGAGAACAAGTAGCGCTGCTTCGTGAAGCTGTTTTCGATGTACGTACCCATGCATGAATAATGCACCATTTAGCTCAATCAATTTGCGTTAAATATTGTTTCTACCAGCTCCCTTTTTTATTCTTGATATTATTTAATTAAGAGTACTGAGATTCTCTCCGATTACTTGATTTAATTTATGGATAATTTAATTAAAGAAATAGGTACAACTTTAAGGTACGGTTTGGATAGTGAGTTGAGATTAGATAAATTAAAAGTTGAATAAAATATTTTTAAAATATTATTTTTTAATATTATTATTATTTTGGAATTAGAAAAAATTTGAATTGTTTATTATATTTTATATGAAAATTTGAAAAAGATGTAATAATGAGATAAAACACTTCTTGTATCCATATGAAGCCAAATATTCATGTGAGGTTTACACTGTCCGAAAATTTTAATAGAGGCTGCATTAAATGTTGTATAGTGCATACGATGTGTCTATTTCTCTTTAGAATTGGATCATCTGATTTGGTCTGAAACTTTGAGAGGATCATCACAGTACTATATATTTCCATCAAGATACTTCTAATTACTAGTACGTAAGTTAATTAATGGTTTGCTTAATTAATTGCAGTATGCGGAGATGAACGCAAGACCAGTGCAACCTCTCAATGGCCGGGACATCTTCCTCTACCACTAAGAATGAAGTACTTGCGGATCATCAACTGTCATAAATTATTGGGCAGTTGGGGGAATAAAGCAGAAGGGAATAAACAAGAAATCTACTAGCTAGCAAGCTAGAACAATAAAAACTTGTATCATCTAATATATATGTATAATGTCTAAAAACTTCTGTTTGTATGGGTAATATTGCTTGTACTCACTTTCGCCTGCATATATATGCATGCGGTAGTACTAGTAGCACTTTATCCAAAACGGTGTTTATATTTGGATTAAATATCCGAACAATAAAACTATAAATGATGTTTTAATTTGTACTGATAAACCCTAAACCCTAATCTAAAGAAACATATATATATTTTTATTAATTTGTAGGTTATCCTTAATAATATTTGAGGTTAATTACACTTTACCTCATCGAACTTTCACTTAATTCACAATGTGCCTCCGAAACTACGCATCAAAGTGGACTTTCGAACTTTCAAAACTTCCCAATCTCCCCTTCCGTTTACCAGTAGTGTTAAATCTATTAATGAATATTCACTGCACGTGCTGTTCATGTGCATAACATTCACTGCAAAGATGAAATTTTGATATAATTTATTATCATTTACCATATAAAATATAAAATAATATATGCTATCAATTAATAATAAATCATAAATCATTAAATAATTTTTTATATTAATTTATATATGGTTAATGAATATCAAATAATTTCATTGTGTACATAAATTATTCATACTTGCTTGCAACTTAGGTATAAAATAATTTTATATACGGTTAATGATTAATGATTTATTATTAATTAATAGTATATATTATTTTATATTTTATATGGTCAATGATAATAAATTAGATGAAAATTATATCTTTATAGTGAATTTTCGTTAAATTTAACGCGGCTGGTAGACTGAAGGGGGAGATTGGGAAGTTTTGAAAGTTCGAGAGTCCACTTTGATGCAATTAATAGTTTCAGAGGCACATTATGAATTGAATGAAAGTTCGAGATGGCAAAATGTATTAATTAACCCTAATATTTGGGAGTCTACTCTGTTTATTGTTACAAGAAAAATTCTATTTAGCAGCCATATATCACACCTGTTTTTATTTTTCTCTCTCAATAATTACTGTTTGGTGTAGGACTGCTTAATAGAAGTCGTCCGGTTGAATTACAGAAAATTATGACGTGTTTGATTCTGCAGGGAATCTGGATATATATGAGTCAATCCTTTCTTAGGTCATTCTTTAATGCGAAGTTAACGTTTTACGGGTTTCGATGCTAATCTTCTGATTAAAAAAAAAAAAAAAAAAGACATTAATACCATAAATACTGTAGAACGGTGAGTTGTATTTTCCAAGAAAGTAATTACCTAGCTAGCTACCAGCTATAATACCAGCTAACCAAAGGAATGACAAATCAAGAAGCAATTACCAGCCATATATATGAACTCATATGTTCTTAATTAGACTTAAATTAATATAAAGTATTTTGGAGTCTATTCCATTAATTAATTCTCACAATTTGTGGTTGTGTTTGATTCTCTAGGCTAGGGAATATATAAAAAAAACTATTATTATCTAAATTCTACTTGATTATTATTTCTAAAACTATTATTTGCTCATTTTCCGATTAAAAAAGAAGAAGACATAAATACCGTAGAACGGTGAATTGTGATCAACATATCATGATTAAAATTGTATCATTTTTAATTCCTTGCGCAGCTAATCGATTATCTAGCTAATTAATTAATGAGGTTTCTAACATGCTCAAATATTTTGGATTTAATCAGTCAGCAAGGTTGCTATATAAATATATATATATATATATATATATGACGACATGCATGATGTACCATAAAAGTTTCCCATCAGATCATAAATATAATTGTTCATATATAATTAATACAATACAATTAGTCACATAAAACATTAAAACTTATATATATAATTAATGTTGTACAATATTTTCCCATGTATACGCTAGACTATTTGAAACTATCTATATATATATATATATTATTTTCCATATATATTAATATCCAAAATGTAAACCCATCGGCCTAATATTATTTTCTCTTAATGCTTAGCTAACTCACCGGCCACATATAACAAAACTATTAATTGCATTACTCGGGGATATATATTTGAACGATTTATATTTGTGAGGCCCCTAAGCATTTTTTTTTTCTTTTTTCTTTCAGAGCTTCTTTTCACGAACTGTAATGCCCTTACCCAGAGGGTTGAAGACTTTGTTCCTGTCACCTAGAAATCATATCCCGACAATATAGATACACTCCAAATAACACAAGAAGTAGCTCTATAACAGAAAAAAAAAAACTCCTTTAATCAAAATATACGTTCCTCCACAAAGACATCTAAGAATTTCTCCAACATAGATAATAAGGAATATCCCTAAAGTCTCAATAAGAGTGATCAATACTACAAAACACTACTCAAAGAAAATAATAACTTTTTTGAATAAGTGTCTCTGCTAATCACTTGTACCATTTGACCCTTATTCCTCTACGCTCAACTAATCTCGCCCGTGATTCCTATTTCTGGCCCACAGCTAAAACATCCAAATCATTTAAAAAATAATCAAGATAATTGGATGAGCTATCAACAACTTAGTAAGTAGCAGACTTATACCAGTGTGTAAACATGAGTCAGTTATAGAATGTGGAAATAGACTGTCCTTAAAAATATAATAGTGACATTTTCATAAACATTTCATATAATAGTACATATAAAAAAACCTAAGGCAGAAGCATAATTGAACAAAATCAAAAAGAAAAATAGATGCCATGTTTAGTAAAGTTGTGCATGTCTACGGATAACCAAGCAAAACGTAGATCGTTGTTTTATCACCAAAGTGAGTGCACTCAAAACAAAGGCCATGTTTACCCTTGTGGCAGGCCTGTGCAATCTACTAATAGCCAAGCAGAACATAAATCACTCTGTCACTAAAATGGTTTGCACTAAATTAGAGGCCACTACTATTACCCATGGCAAAGCCGGAGGCCAGTACTATCACCCATGGTTGGGCCGGAGGCTGCTACTATCACTCGTGGCTGGGCTGGGGCCAATACTATTACTCTTGGCAGGGCCGAAGGCAACTACTATCACCCATGGTAGGGCTGTAACCAAATTAGAATAGAAACTTATGCCTCAGAATGTTTTAGATGCAATATCATATCCTAATAGAGTACTTAGCAGATAAATATCATATGCTTGAGTCAAAAAAATTTTGACTTCATATTCATATGGCATTTTATACAGTTGAGAAACCGAATACAAAAAATTGCTCATGTCTTCACTAGTTGTAACACCCCACCAAAAGCCTATCAAGAAAACCACAAGGGTAGTGGAGAATGGACCATATTAAAAGAATTATTATCTTTGTGGGTTTAAGGTATGAGAAGGTAAAAGGATCCAACTCTTATGGACAAAAGCTTAGAATGGGTCGGAGGTAAAGCCCATAAGATAAGGCCTAAGGTTAGGCCCAAATCCAGATGGGCCCAAAGCCCAAATGAAAAGCCCAATTCATAATGGGCGCAAGGCTCAATTAGAAGCCCACAAGCTAGGCCCAAACCGATTAGGCCAAAGCCCAATTCAAAGCCCAAAACCAAGCCTAGCCCAAAATACCAAACTTAGGGCCAAAGTTGCCCAACTTGAAGGCCAAGTTTGGAAAACTTGCATCATACCCTTAACCTTAGGAATTCAACATTTTATCTCCTTGGTTCCCAAGTTGGCCTACTTGGTTCCCAAGTTCTACTCTGCCAAGATTCAAAGAAACAAATTCTGAAATTAGTAAGACAAAATCAAAACAATGAATCAAGTCAATAGCCTATAATGACAATCGGCCATGAGACCTTAAGGAAAATTTAAAGATTCTAACCTTATCTCTTTTAATTAGACTAATGATAATGCTAAGTACTAAAAAATGTCATAATCTTATGAGGCATGTCCATGCTGTAAGCTTCATGACAAATTACTAACCATCAAAATACTTCCATTACATGCCACCATGTTTGTTTGTCTAATTTGAATAGAGTTGTGTGCCATAAGCTTGCCTACCATCTGATCTATTTAGAAACTTGAACCATGAAAAAGACAAGGGACAACACACACACTCTTACACATCCGCATGAAGTACACATCACAAGAGTTCAATCGGCCGGACCCAACACCTCTCACACCATCCAATAGACAAAGGTAGCACCTCTTTAAGTTATAATCTTTATCCCCAAGCAAAAAGAATGAAAGATTCCAAAAGGTCAGATTTCCCTTGGCCCCCACAAAGTCTTGGTCCGGAGATGGAGGGAACAAAGACAAAAGAAACCAAAAAGACCCCATTCGGCCAATTGACACCCTGACATCAAAGTTGATTTTTGCTTTCTTCCACTTGCCACCAAAGCTCCACCCTCTCAAACTAGGCTCTATACACGCTATCTCAAGTGTGGGAGAAGTGTGTCAAGTTCCCTAACGCAATGTCAACATCCCTGCACCCCAACTCCAAGCATCAATAGTGTAATTGGGTACCCCTAGAGTAATACCATCGGTTTGAGTCAAGGAATGCGAAGAGGGGAATCAAATATGCAAAGAGGTTGTAGGATGCATCCCTAGCACACAAACAAAGAAGGAATTATAGCTCTAGCTCCTAGCCTATTACAATGACGACCTTTCTTCCAAACCACTTCCTATTCCCATGCCATCTTCTTGATTCCCAAGCTGGAATGGAGAAACCATGCCATTCAGCCATCACTTGTCACCTAAACTTGGGTTTGACTCCAAAAGATTGGAGAGAGATTGAATGAAGACAAATGGCTCTTCTCGGCAAGCACCAACACATCCACTTCTCTTCCACCACCAAGACACGTGTCCATCACCCTCATCTCTTTCTTACAGAATGAAGGAATCAATTATGCATCTACTTGGCCTTAGAAACCAAACCATCTAAGGAAAACTAGTGGTTTAGACAATAGTTTTGAAAAAGATCAAGAATCAGAGTATGATCAAGCCAAGTTCGTGGGAACTTGCTCAATTCTGAAATATCTTGCATCCCATGCCCCACAATATCAGAAATGATTTTCATCCTAGGGTAGACTTAAGATCCTGTAGCTATGCATAAGAAAATAAAGAGAGATCTTCATCCTACCCCTTAGCTGAAACCACCATGGTAGGAACAAGGGTGAGTTGTCGAGTAAACCATGGTAAGAGATGCTTCTTGAGTGATCTTCTTCCTCTTATGAAGCCTATAATTAGACCCCCTCCTACCTTACTTCACCTCACAATACATGTAAAAGAAAGAGCTTTGCTACTCATCATCCTCACACACCATACACCACACACCACACACCACACTTATTTTTATTTTTTTAAAATTGTTTTAGGTTGTATTCTTCATAAACTAATTGATTTCATCTACTCATCATCTATAGATCATACATTTGGTAAGAGAAAAATAAAATAAAAATAAAAATTTATGTGTGGTGTGTGGTGTGAGGATGATGAGTAGAATTTTTCATAGAGAAAGTTTTCCAAAAAGAGTGCAAGAGAGCCCTAGCCAAGTACTTGAAAGAAATCTCAAAGTTGGTAAGTGATCTACCTTAATGATTTGATGGATGAACGGGCAAGAATATTGAGTATGGATTCCTGTTAATAAGAAAGTTTAAACACAAAAACATAGAAGATGCATGCTCGGGTATAGGTCTCAAAGATAGTGTCATAAGTTTTGTTTCGAGGTTATTAAAATGATCATGATATGTTGAAGTTAAAGATCAAGTGAAGATTAGTTACAACATGCCATGCTAGGTATTGAAGTAATATCTTGAGTTGATTATCAATCATACCTCGGGTTACTAGTGGTTTATGATGCTTTTGCTTACAAATGTATGAGTCACATGAAAAAGTTGGTCTATAATTCAAATTGATGATGGCGTCATAAAGGAATTAGCATGATCACTTGGCATGATTTATTTGGTATTTAGCATAAGTATATGCCACGGCTTAGACAAAGAAATAACATGATGCAAGGTAGTAGAAAGTTGTATATGGAAGTTGTAAGATCACTTGGATTAGTGAGGTCTAAAGCATTGATAGGTTAAGTATGAGTCTTAATTGCCTATTACGATTCTAACTTGTAACATATCTCTTGTTTCAGCCACTACTTTCTTAAAATCAAAAATTTTATAAATTAGCCTCTAACTTACTCTTGGATAATATTTATATGACTTTGTGTAAACACCCCATTCATGTTATAAATGCAATTTTTATCATGAAATGTATTGCAATATTTTATGAGCATTCAGTCACTATATGACATGTATTAGTTATTATGAAATTTTGCATAAACAAGTACTCTTTGGCATGAAGCATGAAAATATGACATTTTAAATGTAGTGTGAAACCTGTTACAACAAGAAGCACATGTCATCAAACATGTTTGTCACGACCCGTTCCTAGGATGAGGGATTATCCTAGTGAAACTCCTATGTCCACTCTACAATGATTAAAAATGGAGTAGTAACCCCTAGGTTGACAAAAAATAGTCAACGTAATTCAATTGGTTCCTTTTTAAAGGATTCTTGGGCGTTGTCATATAAATATGACACCTAACGCTGGTGGGTATCCATGTCATGGAAAGTTATGATCAATATCTATCTGTGCAGCTCTAATAACGTTGTCCCAAAAGTTAGGCTACGGTAACCAGAAGGCTTTCATGGTGCAGAATGGGGACCAGTGATGTTGCCATATGATTAAGAAAGAAATGAAATGAAAAGGTAAAGAAAAAGAATGGAATTTTCTCTATAAGAAAATGTTTATCTGAATTCTCTGAAAGATGTTGAGGCATCTAGATGAACAAGCAAATATTTTTTTTGCATTTGATGCATTCACTTCATGTTTATTATCTGTCATGTCTGTGTTATCTCTGCGTATGTTGGTTGTTAACTTATTGAGATTTCAAGGAATCTAACTCTATTGGTCCCAACTACCATTCCCTTTGAGATGGTAAAAGTTGTAGCCGAACCAAATCATGGTGATGAAGCAGAGTTAGATCCCTATCGCCAGCTAGAGTCGATTGTGATTTTTTTGAGATGGTCCTGTAGGCCATTCAGCACATAAGAGAGATGCTCTGAATTATGTTCTGTTTGAAACCCCGTTAACCAAGATTTAAATAAGGAGATGTAATCTGCATTTGTTAATTTGTTTTGTACACACCCATACTATGGACAATTAATGAGGCGTGAAGGATGTTGTTTTATAAAATTTTATGCTTTCAGTTATTCTAGTACAAAAATTTTTAAACTCACAATTTCGCTACGACTATTAGTTACTACTACATAGGTTGCATTGCATATTATTTGTCATAAACGGGATATGTAACCGGATGTTATATGTCCTGATACTCAATGTCCTGATACAACATACCTGACTTTTACAGTGTACTATCTAAGATTGAAACCCAAACTGTAGCAGAATCACAACCAAATGCGGAAAGGTATCCCTAACGTATTAATAATAATTTGTACACATACATAACCAACCAACTAATAAAATTATGTAACCTGAAACTAAAGTTCAAAGTGCGCCCATAAACAAAATAGTCCATATTAGTGCCTTGAGTTTATAATGGCCCAAGAACAACATCCATGCACTACACCAATAGATAAACTTAACCTCCTTGGGTTCACTTAGATTTGACCTGAACACATATTATGATTTACAACGATACTTCCAACACATCGGACCACCAGCCCACATTTTTACATTCCTTCCTTCCTTCCTCTGACCAAGACAAGTAAGGAAAGGCATAATGGGAAAGTGAGGTGTGACGACCAAAACTTTCTAGGATTTTTGTATAAATATTTTCTTTTTCTTTTTCAAACACAACATCCTATGAGAGTTTCAGCCTTCATAGGAAATTAGGGTTTGAAGCCCAATGGAACTAGGACTCATGCCCAACTCAAGTTCTTACATGCCACTTGTCATCCAATAGAGCTATGTCTAGGACTTGATGAAACTAGATGGAAATAAGGGAAGACAGGTGAGAAGGATCTAGGGTTTGCCTTACATGCCTACCATAGGTGTGGGATCCCTAATTTTCAAGTATTTTAATTATCTATTATTTATTTGATTGTGTTCTTTTATTTAAAGTTATTTTAATTTATTTTATTTTGTAATTTAATTTTTGGCTGGGCCTGTGTGTAGTTAGTTGTAGTGTTTTATTTGTTTTGATGGGCTCTGTTTGTGTGTGTTTTAATTGGGCCATGTGTGAAGTGAAATGGCCCAGCTATGTGTTTTAAAAGGGCCCAGCCCTTGCGGATGTGGAGAACCCAGCCCTTGATGAAAAACGGTGCCGTTTTGGATAGAACTCTAGGGTTCCATCATTTTCTTCTTGGCGACGCAGCATCCTTCTTCCTCCTCCTTCTTCTTTTCTTCTTCTTTCTTCTATTTTCTTCTGGATCTTCTTCTTCTAGTTGCTTCCAATGCCGATTTCCTCCTCCAACCGGATCTTAGCCACGCAATGCAACTCACATCAAGCCACCACCTTCCTCTTCCATGTTCTACTGCGTGTCGTTCGGCAATGGACTCCGAAATGCTCTGTCAAGCCGCCATTCCACACAGCCACCACAGCATTTTGCAAGCAACACAGTCATGCCACTACACACACATCCAACACCACATCACTTCTCCTCCATGGCTTGCATCGCCGATTTCTCTTCCTCTACTCGTGGGCCACACAACCACCTATTACCACCCTTTAAGCCAATCACCGGTGGAAGCTCCAATGGCCAAACCGCCATACTCGGCCTATAAATAGGACCGAGGCCCTCAGTTCTCAAATCATCCCGAATTTTGTTCATCTCACTTCTAATTGTTTAAATTATTATTATGTGAATTTTGGTTCTAAGTCGGAGTGTTTTAGAGTAGTTTTGCCGTGCACCACCGTGAGCTCTTCCCTGTGCGCCGTGTGCACCACCAAGACCCACCACAACAGAATCCTCTCCTCCACCCATTTTACACCTTGACCAAAATTTCCCTTGAGAGAAACTCACCAAAAAGGCCACTATTTTACCCTTGAACTGCCATTGCTGCCACTGTGCCGCTACCTTTGGCAACACCTCCAAACGCGCGATCTTCTAGAATTTTCTCATCTACGTTGTGAGTAGTTCTAAAAAAAGGCGACCCGTGGGGTTTAAAATAACATTATTATAATTGACGTTATTTATAAACTGTTGGTTTGAAATAGGCCTTGGCCATTAAAGTGTTGGGAATAAATTGTAGTTGATGTTGGATTTGGGCCTTGGGCTGGATTGGAAGATGGGATTACGCGTGTAGTTGGTTGTGAAACTGTGTATTTGTAATTATTGTGATATTATATAAATGAGGAATTTACTATGTCATCCAATATTTGTTGTCATACATATTTATCGTCTTTAATTAATTGTGCTACGAAGTCTCGTTGTCTATTTGGAAATTGAGACTGATGGTATTAATTATGTAGGTGCGTGTGTATCACGACCCCAAGCCGAGTTGGGGCATTATCTCGGTGGAGCTCCTCTGGTCACTCGGAGGCGTAATAGACTGACGTGACACCCTTTGACTTGTCGCAGGGTGATGACAGGAATGGATGAGACGGTAACGCTCTCGTACCAATTATGTGGCCTTTCGCTGGCGGGATTAGAGTATGTTTGGCCATGTGCGCGTAGGGCGCAAAACTGGGCATCGCTTGTTACGAAGTCTCATGCATGAACGTTACTCGTGGTGTGACGATGAGAGCCAGGGTGTGCAGATGATCCATAGGGGAGACCGTGGTGCATGGATAATAAAATAAATGGATAATTGAGCCAACTAGATTTTTGGCGTGAGTAATTAAATGTGTATTTTTTAGAAAAGATGTGAATTGATCCTTCATGTTTGACCATACATGGTCGTGTTGGTTGTATTAATGTATTATAAATCTCTTGGGTGTTGTTTTGGTTAAGTACTTGCTGAGATGTCATAATCTCATGTGGTGTTTTACCCTTCAGTTCCGTCTTACGATACCGTAGATTTTGATGCAGAGACTGATTATGAGACTGAAGGACCCGCTCTGCCGAATGCATGATTTGCTGATATGTTGTTCAGCGATATGGGATTTGTTTCTTCCTATATTATTTTTTTTCTTTAAATTATTTTTTGGATGACTGTAATATTCTTGTAAAGAGTATTTTAATATTTTTGAACTTTCTGGTACTTAATAAAGAATGACCCTCTTTATTTCTCTGCTGCAAGTATTATATTATACACTTATTGCATATTGTACACACTCTGAGCACTTGTCATTGGGGTGCATGATCCCTGTCGCCATCATCCAGATGTCACAAACTCCACTAAAATAACACGTGGGGGTCGAGGGCACCACAATAGGAGATCAACTACTTTCTTGCCATGTTTCACGCACGCAAGGAGGTTTGCTTTTAGGAAGAAGCTTTATGACACTTGTCACTATGGGAGAGAGATTCTAGAAGGAGAATGATGAGGTTATGGAAAAGTGGAGACTAGGGAAGGCCAATAGGCCTTGCACAACAACCATGGGAGAAGGAAGATTTGCTTTTTGCCATATGTCACACATCCAAAAAGTAGGTAAAAAGTTTTGTCTTGGGAAAGGGCAAAACCAAGCTTGGGAAGAAAGGCCTACACACCTACGGTTTCTAAAAGGAAAATCTTGGTGGGAAGACACCTTGAGATGGACAGCTAGGGCAAGGGAGTTTGTGCAATTTTGGACCAATCACATGCTTGTCCAAATGTGTGGTGAAAGAAGATCTTCTTTGGGAGAAAGATGGAGGTTTCGGCAGCCACCATGCACACATACACACTCCTCACATGCCACTTGGCACACATGCACACATGTAGGAGATTGGGGAAGATTTTTAGCTTGACAAAGACCATATAGCCACAAGATTCATTGAACTAAGACATGAACTGAAGGAGTAAAATGGGAAAGAGACTTCTGTTTAGAGGAAGGAGGCGCCACTTGTCCAAAAGGGAATCCCATTGTGTTTCCAACACAATCAAATGAGGAGATAGGAAAGGCGCCTTAGGATGGAACGCCACTTGGCATCCATGCAAAGAACATTGGCTTCTGTAGGAAGTTTTTATGTTTATAAAAGGGAAAGGAGCCGAAAACTATAAGGTTAGGTTTGGATGTTGAGATGAGAATTTTTAATTTGATATGAAAGTTTAAAATTGAATAAAATATTATTTTTTAATATTGTTATTGTTTTGAGATTTGAAAAAATTGAATTGAGATTTGAAAAAGTTGAATTATTTATTATATTTTATGTGGAAATTTGAAAAAGTTGTAATAATGAGATGTGAATTTTATGTTTGAAAAAACTTCCAAACCTAATTGCCATTAATTTTGATTTTTCTCTTGAGGTGTTCGGCCATCACCCTTTTCCCGAACTTTCTATCACTTTCTCATCATCCAAACACTCTCCACAATATTCTCTTCTCATCAAAACATTATTTTGAGGATAAGTAAAGCTAGAACATATTTCCAAAAGGAGAATCTATAAGGTATGAATCCAACATTTCCCTTGCAACACACACACACACACACGGCATTAAGGGGTGAGGTTTCGGTTTCTAGTGAGTTCATCAAGAACTCATGCTCACACACACACTTGAGCTAGAAGAGTTAGCTCATATTTTGAGAGGATTTTCCATATGAACCTACATTTTTATGCACATGTTTAGATTATGGTTTTTCTTCAAGGATGATAGATGCAACCCTACTTGCTTAAGTCTATAAGCATGATGTTTTGAGGATAAAGGCCATGGCTCTGGTGTCTCTACGAGCTTGGGTTTTTGTTGTAGATAAGTTTTGGACTCAAGGAAGGAAGGTCCGAATGTTTGGAGCCTTTTTCTTGGAAAAAGGGATGCCAAGAGCACAACACTAATCACACGGGTTAGGATTTTTCTTGAATGATGAACCTAACGAGTATTATATGTATTTTCAGCTTGCTTATTATCTATTACAGATTTTTGTACGTAAACTTCTAACTTGTACTTGGATATTTTGTGTATATGTCATGTGAACTTATTGGTTGCTTAGTTTTATGTGAATATCTTTGATATTGATGTTTCGTCCATGTGATATAATCTCTTTTTAGCATGACTATCTAATGTATGAATAGAATGGCCTATGGAATGTATTCATGTTATGAAAATGGAATAAGAGGCCATCATAGGGCTCGGATTGCACAATATTTTTTTTTGTAAATGAATGTTTGTTACTTAACCGAATCTTGTATGGGACTAAGTTCAAGTAAATGTTTGTCTATGATCACTAGAGTGCTTTGCCACCTATGAGTATTCATTGTTAAAGGTTTTGTTTAACACATTAGAAGATTCTAAGTTCATGAAATATTGATTGGAATGCATGTTTTCAACTTAAAGGTTACAGTTATTAATATGGATGAGATATGATCATTTGGTGATTTAAGTTTAATGAGCTAAGAATGATTTTTGGACATGCTAGGGTTTACATGTTTCAGCCAATACATGAAAAATATTGAATGTTTGCTTCTTGATTAATATTCAATGCCTTAAAATTTTTATAAAGAAACATGTTTGCATGTTCTAATATTTTCAAGCTGTAACGCGAAATGTATTGGAATTGCATATTTGAATGTCATATGTTTATGGAGTATTCGGCATTCCATGTGAGTCATGAAAGTTTTAAATTTTATTGTCATGTCACATGCATTGAGATTGTGAAAATCTTTTGAAAAGAAAAGAGTCTTTTTTTTTTTTAAAGTTTTTATCACAACCCCAAGGGGGTAAGGACGGGAAAATATCCTAGTGGAACTCCTATGTCCATTCAAGAGTGTTTAAAATGGAGTGGTAAGCCTTGGGTTGATGAAGTACGGTTGACGAAAGTGACGACCAAGACTTTCTACGCTTTTGTGTAAATTTCTTTTTCCCTTTAAAAAAGCCCATGAGAGTTTCGGCCCTTGTAGGAAATTAGAGTTTTGAAACCCAATGGAATTAGGGCTCATGCCCAACATGAAGTTTATGCATGATACTTGTCATCCTGAGGTTATGTATAGGACTTGATGAATGTAGATGGAAATAAGGGAAGAGAGGTGAGAAGGAGCTAAGGTTTGGCTTACACGCCTACCATAGGAAGATCTAGCACTTTTTGCCATGTGTCAAGCATGCGTGAAGATCTTTGCTTATGAAAGAAAGCTTTTGACACATGTCACTATAGGGAAAGGATCCTAGAAGGAAATTATTAGTATTATGGGAAAGTGGAACTAAGGAAGGCCAAGAGGCCATGGACGGCAACAATGGAGAAGAGAAAGGTTGCTTTTTGCCATGTGTCATCCATGCATGAGAGGTAGGTAAACATGTTTTCTTGGGAATAAGCAACATCAAGGTTGGAAGAAGGCTACACGCCTAAGGGCTTCTAGAAGAATATTTTTTGTGTAAGAACAATTGAGGTCGATGGCTAGGGCAAAGTTCTTTGTGCCAAAAGGGATCAATCACATGTTTGTCCAAAGGTAATGGTGAAAAAGAAGATCTCCTAGCGTAGTGTAGGGTTCGGCAGCCCATGCTTATGCACACACTCTTCACATGCCACTTGGAACACGTGCACACTTGTAAGAGATGGAGGGAGATTTGAGTTTAGTAAAAGACCCTTTAGCCATAAGGTACATTGGACCAAGAAATGAAAAGAAAGGGCAAAAGAGGAAGTGAGTTTAGTTTGGAGGAAGACGACGCCACATGCAAGGAGGTGGCTTAGGGTTTCCAACTCAATCTAATGATGAGCTAGAAGAAAAAAGTGATAGGGCTACACGCCACTTAGCAACCATGCATGAGCTTGTTTCATGCAAGAAGCTTTTTGAATGTCTATAAAAGGGGAAGAACTGAAAACCCTAGAAACTTTGGCCATTTTATGCTTTCTCTTGAGGATTTCGGTCACTACACTTTTCCTCTCATGTTTCCATCATTTTCTCACCAACCAAACACTCACTTCAATATTCTCTTCTAACACAAATATTCTCTTAAGGATAGGCAAAGTGAGGATACTTTCAAGAAGAGGAATTAAGGAGATAAGAAGCTAACTTTTCTTTGTTTTATACACACCACACGCACAACTTCATGAAAAAAAGGGAAGATTCTATTTTAGCATAATTCATCTAGAACTTATGCTATAACATCCACACACTTGAGCTAGATGGAGTTAGCTTGTGTTTGAAAGATTCTTCCACATGAACTCAAGCCTACACTCAATGCTTAGTTTAGGGTTTTTGTCAAGAAAGATAAATGTAACCATACTTGTTTTTAAGCCTTAAATCATGGTGTTTGGAGGTAAGAGGGTCACGGCACTAGTGATTTGTAGCTAGGGTTTTTATTGAAGATACGTTTTGGATTCAAGAGGGAAGGGTCCGAAAACATAGAGTTTTCTTGGAAAGAAAAAGATGTAAGGAGCACTACACTTGAACACATGGGTCAGGGTTTTTCTTGAGTCATGATCCTAACTAGTATTACATGTGATTTTCAACTTGCTTGCTATAAACACGTATTTCAGATTTTTGTTGGTTGTTTCGGTTTTGTATGGTCACTTATGATATTATTGTTCTTCTATATGCTATGAATATCTCTTGATATGATTTTTTTTAAAACATGATTGAAGATGTGTATAATGTGGAAAAGAAATGGAGTAAGAAGTCATGTAGGGTTTTGGGATGTTCTATGTTGTTTGAACATGAATGTTGTTACTTCACCATTTTGGCATGGACTAAGATCATGAAAGGATCACCCACACTCACAAGAAATTTCTTCGACACTCAGGAGGTTTCTTTGCTAAAACTTTGCTGAATGCATTAGAAGATTATAAGTTCATGAAAAATTAATTGGAATGCATTTTCCCTACACAAAGCTTTCGGCCATCCTTATAAATGAAGTGAGATTATTGGT
Source organism: Pterocarya stenoptera (assembly GCA_003123785.1). Lineage (NCBI taxonomy): Eukaryota > Viridiplantae > Streptophyta > Magnoliopsida > Fagales > Juglandaceae > Pterocarya > Pterocarya stenoptera. The sequence goes on from QEOT01008029.1 coordinate 85,925, forward strand.
GCTTTGGGATTTATGTGATAAGAATGAGTTTTGGTTATATTAGGGTTTGAAGGTTTCGGCCCTTACATGTTCATTATTGGAATGCATGCCTTTGATTGATATGAATGCCTTGAATTGTTATAAATGAATATGTTCGCATGTTCTAATATTTTTAAGCCGTAACGGGATATGTATTGCATGCACGAATGTTTTATTTTATGATGATGAAGCATTTCAACATCTTATGGTTATGATGAAGAATTTTGGTAATTCATGTGTCTCATGAAAGTTTTAAGATTTATTGTCATGTCACATGCATTATGATTGTGAAAATCCTTTTTGAAAGGAAAAGAGTCTTCTTAAAAAGTAAAAATTTTATCATGATCTCAAATGCTGGGACGAGGGAATGTCCTAGTGGAACTCCCCTGTCCTCTCAAGAGTGTTTAAAAATTAGAGATACCCTTGGGTTGACAAAGTACTACCGGTGGATCTCGAATGGTACCTAAAAGAAAAGGATACCAGATCGGGATCGCACCTAAAGCTAATGGGTGCACCTACGATGAAGGCAAAATGTGAGCTGTCGAATATGAAAGTCAAGACGTAGTCACCTTGGTCAAAGTGACCAATAGTTGATGAAGTAACTAGCAGTGAACACATGGTGCATAGTAGAACCATGAGGTATCCAATGTTATGTTATAAGTCAAGAAACGTCATTACCTCATAAGTATGATAATGAACAAGTATGAAATGATGAAATAATGTTTATGAAAGCAAAATATTTGAATTGTCATGTTTTTATACGAAGTCTTTGAAAGGTCAAATGCATAATTATAAGTTCATGTCTATGCATTCATTGTTAAGTTTGCTGCATATGCTTATGATATCTATTGCATGTTATTTGTGTAATTATTGAGATTTCTCGAAATCTCACTGTTGTATTTACCCACTATCATTCCTCACTCGAAATGATAGAAGTTGTGTCAGGTACTTGAGACCGTTAAGTATGAATGGAATTGGTGAAATAATAGAGGACGAGTTCACTGTGGACGCTCACCGTCAATCTACCCTAGAGTTGCTTAAGGTGTCAGCTCAGCGACTCAAAAAGATTGTAGCTATTATCAATGAGTTCGATGCAGATTTTTCATCACTGGACCCTCAGAAGATGTTGAGGCTTAAGCAAGATATGAGTTTTGCATCAAGACATCTAGAACAAGCTAACAACTCTGCCATAAAGGTTAAGGAGATAGCCACGAAGTTGGATTTTGACATAGACGTTCGCCCATCTAGGGGAATATTCTTAAGTTTGCTTGAGGATGGGACCCTGGTTCTATCCCATTCCACTTTTGGGAAAGGATCTTCTGTTTAATTTTTAATGTTTGGTCCCGTGCTTTTGGGAGTTCTTTAGAAACTCGTATCAACTATGATGACTTTTATGAATTATGCAATAGTATTGGGTTCTTATGTTTTCGATACTATGACTAATGTTTCCTTTAAATTGACTTAAGTCGACTTTCCTCTGTGATATACTGCATACTGTTAGTTATTAGTAGGTGCATTGCATCTTATCTGTCATGTACGAGAGGGGCAGGTAACCCTGGTGTTGCATGTCCCAGCGTTTTAGTTTTCGTCAAATCCCAAGCGAGGGCTGGGGGTGCCACAATGAATCTCGAATGGTTTCTAAAAGAAAAGGATACCGAAGCGGGAACGCATCTAAAGCTAGTGGGTGCACCACGGTAAAGGCGAAGTAAATTGCCGTAAGACGTAGTCACCTTGGCCAAAGTGGCCAATGGTCGATACAGTATCTAGCAGGGAACACACAATGCACAGGGAAACCGTGAGGTATCCATTTATAAGTTAAGAAAGGCCTCGAGCTCAAAGCTATGTTATATGATCAAGAACCGAGCTCACAAGTATGCTAAATGAACAAGTATGAAATGAAGAAAGAATGTTTTATATTATGAAAGTCATGATTTACACGATGTCTTTTTGAAAGGTCAAATGTATAAGTAAAGTCTCATGTTCATGCATTCATTGTTAAGTTGGCTTTCATATGCTTACGATATTTGTTACATGTTATTTGTTTACTTACTGAGATTTCTCGAAATCTTACTGTTGTAATGGTAGAACCTGTGCCAGGTACGCAAGACCCCTGTTTGGAGTGGTAGAAGTTGTGCCAGGTATGCTAGACCTTTAGATAAGGACGGGATTTGTGAGATAGTGGAGGATGAGTTTATAGTGGAGGCTCATCATCAATCCACCCTAGAATTGCTAAAGGTTACGGCTCAGTTACTCAAAATTTTTTTGGCAAACCTCAATGAGCCCAATGTTGGACTTTCATCCTTGGATCCTAAAAGGATGTTAAGATTTAAGAACAATATGAATTTTGTATCAAGGTATCTGGAGCAAGCCAAAAACTCTACTTTAGAAGCTAAGGAAGTCACCATTGAGTTGGGATTGCTGGATGTAGACCCTTGAATGTCTGGGGGAGTGTGCTTAAGTTTGCTTGAGGATGCAACCTTGGTTCTGACCCACTCCACTTTTGGGAAATGAGTCTTTTGCTAAGTTGGATGTTTTGGTCCCGTGTTTTTGGAGTCTCTCTTTTTTGGAAACACTTAATTACTTTTGATGACTCTTGTGGAATATGAATTATTGAGATTTTATGTTCTTCTGTACTAGGACTATTGTTCTATTATTTGACTTAAGTTGACTTTCCGATGATAATTACAGAGTAAAATATCGCTGGAAACTATAAAAAACTTATGCGGATGAAAAATTTCGCTGCAATTGCCTTTTTAATGTAAACCTACCAAAACACAAAAAAAATCAAATCTCCCCCCATCACCCTCCAACATCTCTCCCGTGCACTCCCAAATCCAGATTGAACCTTCTTCCCCAACTTCTTCTTTACGATTTCTCTCTACCTCAAAACCCACTCAAAATTTCACAACTACATGGCTGTCCCTTCCACCGAAATCCATCACTAATAGTAGCGTGTCACGGGTGCTTTGGGTCGAGGCCTTGAAGTGAAGGTTGAGCTATGGTGAGTAAGAAGCATGGAAGCTATGCTGCGTGAGGAGGAATGGAGGGGAGTTGGGAGAAGAAGCAGAACAGGTTAATGGAGGGATGAGGGAGTAACGATTGTAACTACTTTTAGAAATAAGAGGGAAGTCGAGTGTTTACTCATATGGTGCGTTTTGTAGTATTAGATGGCAGTGTCGTTTTGTTTGTAAAATTTGTGTGTTTTGGCTTTTAAGTGAAACAGTGAGTATTGTGGTTAGAAGTCCTAGGCTGTGTTTTAAGTGTCATGCATGGTCGTTTTGAGTCATCTTCATGCTCTGCACCTATAATAGCAGCACAACTCTTCTGTAATTGTCATTGATTGATCATTGAAGTTTAGTTCAATTTGGAGGTTGGGAATTCCTCAAAAATTCCTTGTCAAGATTCACGAAGGGAATCTTGCATTGAAATATCCTTGTCTTGTGGTGTGAGATCTTCTTAATTGATTCTGTGTATATCATTGAAAAGGTGCATTCTTGTTAAGAAGTACATTACAAGTGGTATCAGTAGTAGTCGATCCTTGCAACGGTGGTTCTAATGACGAACAACACGCGTGGAGCGTTGAAAGGACAGATCGAAGGATCTCAGAAGCAGCAGGAAACGATGCAGAAGCAATTGGATCAGCATCAACAAGCCATTGCTGGTATAACAGAAAGGTTAGAACACGTTTCAGATTTGTTGAGATCTTTAGTCGATTCTGTTAATGTTATGTCTCGTAGAGAGAGAGAAGAATCTAATGAGCCTAGGTAGAATGAAGAGAGAGGAGTCTTAGATTGGAATTTCCACATTTCAGTGGTAATGATCCTATTGGTTGGACCTTTAAGGCTAATCAGTACTTTAATTGTTTTCAAATACCTTTCCATCAGAAGTTAATCGTGGTTTCTCACCATATGGAAGGGGAGGCATTGGTGTGGTATCAAAATGCCTTAGATGCGGGACAGTTTAATTCTTGGAAGACCTTAGTGGTGGCCTTGCAAGGGAGGTTTGGACCATCAGCATTTGATGATCCAATGGAGGCTCTAACTAGGTTAAAACAGACAACCTTTGTCAGTTTGTATACATCACAATTTGAAACCTAGTCTAATAGGCTGAAAGGCTTGTCTGAGAAGCATAGAATGAGTTGCTTCATCAGTGGATTGGAAGATGAAATTCACATCCAGTGAAAATATTTAATCCATTGAACCTAGGGGTTGCTTATAGTTTGGCTAAGTTGCAGGAAGAGCATGTATTGTCTTCAAGGAAATCTTGGAGGTAGAATAATCACTTTGTTGAGAAATGGCCAGTAGATAAGGTGGCACTAGCTGATTTAGCTAATAAGGGCCCGAAGAATTTAATTCCTCTAAAGAAGGTGGATTCTTCTCAAATGGATGAAAAAAAAATGAAAAGGATTGTGTTACCAATGTGAGGAAAAGTGAAATCCTGATCATGTATGCAAGAATCCGAGGGTGTATTTCTTACACGGAGAAAGTAGTGAAATACAAGAGATAGTTGACTGTGAGGATAGAGTGGAGCCTCAATCAATGCAAGAATCTCATGAATTGGTTAAGATAGGAACTGAAGAACTTGAAGTTTCTATCCATGCCATTTCTGGTTGTATTAAAAGCAATGCCATGAAACTCTTGGGGAAAATAGGCTCATTTTCTATGGAAATATTGGTGGATTCAAGAAGTACTCACAATTTCCTAGATCCTTTGGTAGTAGAAGCAGCAGAGTTGCACGTGGTTGAAGATAGAGCTCTTCAGGTGCAAGGAACTAAATTTCTAGTTCCTTTCCATGTTCTAACTCTGGGAGGATGTGACATTGTCTTAGGAGTACAATGGCTTAAAACATTAGGTCCTATTCAATGGGATTTTACAAACATGTCAATGTAGTTTAAGGTTGGTGGAAGGAAACTGTGTCTGTAAGGGTTGTTGCCTGAGAAGATTCATGTAGAAGTTGGAGTTCACATGATGAAGTCTTCTTTCATTGGACAGCAAGGTTGGCTTCTATAGCTTGTGGCAACTCAGAATGATGTAGAGAACAAACAGCCTTTACCAGAAGTTGAAGAAGTTCTGCATCAGTTCAAATCTGTGTTTGAGGAACCAGTGGGGCTGCCTCTGCCTCGAGAGTTTGACCATTGAATTCTTTTGAAAGAAGGCACTTCTCCAATTTCTGTAAGGCCCTATAGGTATCCTCACTACCAAAAAACAGAAATAGAAAAAATTGTTCATGATTTATTGTTGAATAGAGTGATTAGACCAAGTCAAAGTCCATTTTCTTCACCTGTCCTTTTAGTGAAGAAAGCTGATGGCACATGGAGGATGTGCATGGACTATAGAGCTCTCAATCAAGAAACTATCAAAGGACAAGTTTCCAATTCCTATAATAGATGAGCTCTTGGATGAACTTTATGGATCAAGGTATTTTTCTAAACTTGATTTAAGGTCAGGTTATCACCAAATAAGAGTGAGGGAATAAGATATTCCTAAGACAACATTTAAAAATCATGAAGGCCACTATGAGTTCTTAGTAATGTCTTTTGGGCTTACTAATGCTCCAGCCACTTTTCAAGGTTTAGTGAATCATATCTTTAAACCTTTCCTTCAAAAATTTGTCTTAGTCTTCTTTGATGATATCTTGGTTTCAGCCAAGATCTAGCTCAACATTTGGAACATTTAAAGACAGTGCTATCTGTTTTACAGCAACATACTTTGTTTGCTAAAAAGTCCAAGTGTAGATTTGGTGTCATGGAAGTTGACTACTTAGGCCATATTATTTCGGGGGAAGGTGTTAATGCAGGCCCCACCAAAATCTCAGCAATGTTAAAGTGGCCTCTTCCTAAAATAGTTAAGGCCTTAAGAGGGTTTTTAGGCTTAACTGGTTATTATAGGAAGTTTATCAAAGGTTATGGTTCAATAGCTGCTCTATTGACCATGTTATTGAAAAAGAATTCCTTTAAGTGGACTGAAGAAGCAGAGAAGGCTTTTGAGCAACTCAAGCATGTTGTAGCTCACCCCCCCAGTTTTAAAGCTGCCAGATTTTTCTCAAGAATTTTTCATCGAATGTGATGCTTCTAGAATTGGTTTGGGTGCTATGTTGATGCAGAACAGCCAGCCTATAGCCTATTTTAGTAAGGCTTTAAAGGGTAAAGCTCTACTTTTGTCAACTTATAAAAAAGAGTTCTTAGCACTTGTTAGTGCAGTGGGCAAATGGAGGCCTTACTTGCTTGGCCAACCATTTAAGATTAAAACTGATCAGCAAGCTCTTAAGCATTTGTTGGAGCAGAAGATAGCTACAGAGGCCCAGCACAAATGGATCTTTAAGCTCATGGGATATGACTTTAAAGTTGAGTACAAGAGAGGTAGAGATAACAAGGTGGCTGATGCACTTTCAAGGAAGATGGAAGATGATGCTGCTATATTGGCCCTTATTTAATTTCCTACTCCTGAGTGGATAACTGAGCTGAAGCAAAGTTACTCAGAATCTCTTCACATTACTCATTTACTAGATGCTTTGAAGAAGGGTGAACAAGTTCCAAGAGAATTTTCCTTGCAGCAAGGTTTTCTTCTCAGGAAAGGCAGAATGTTGATTGTTCCTGGTTCATCATTTCAGAGGAAAGTTTTGCAATATATTCACTACAGTCCAGAAGCAGGTCATGTTGGCTATCACAAAACTCTACATAGAGCTAAAATGAATTTTTTTTGGCCTGGCATGAGGAAAGACATTAGAAAATTGGTTAAAGAATGTCAAGTCTATCAAGTCAACAAGTCAGAAAATGTTCTTCCAGCAGGCTTACTCCAACCTTTGCCCATTCCTCAGAGTCCTTGGCTTGATATTGTCATGGATTTCATTGAGGGCGTTCCTAGTTCCAATGGTAAAACAATTATTTTTACAGTGGTGGATTGTTTAACCAAGTTTGGTCATTTCTTTCCCTTGTCTCATCCATATACTGCAGCTAAGGTGGTAGAAGTTTTTTTGTTTTTTTTTGTTGGGTCTTTAAGCTCCATGGGTTGCCTAGAACAATTGTCTCGGATTGTGATGTGGTCTTCACCAGTTTGTTTGGGTAAGAGCTTTTCAAGGTGCAAGGTACGACCCTAATTATGAGCTCAGCTTTCTTCCTCAAACTGATGGACAAGCTGAGGCTTTAAATAAGGCTGTTGAAGCCTACTTGACGGCCTACACTGGTTTTAAACCAAAGAATTGAAGTACTTGGCTTCCAATGGCTGAGTGGCATTACAACACATCTGTGCATACCTTTACAAACATCTCTCCATTTCATGCTTTGTATGGGATGCCTCCACCAAGATTGTTGTCTTATGTAGCAGGCACTACTGCTAATGAAGCAGTAGACCAGCACTTGTAGAATCGAGAACAAGTGCTGTCCTTATTGAAAGAAAACTTGCAGAAGGCCCAAAGTAGAATGAAGATGTAGGCTGACAATAGGAGATTAGAAAGATCCTTTATGGAGGGTGATTGGGTTTTTCTTAAACTTCAACCTTGTAGGCAAAAATTAGTGGCCATGAGACACAACATGAAACTTGCTCTCCGGTATTATGGGCCCTTTCAAGTAATTCAGAAAATTGGGACAGTTGCTTATATGTTGAGGTTGTCTTCTACATCCAAAATTCATCCAGCCTTTCATGTTTCTTGTCTTAAGCAGAAATTAGGAGACCAGATTTTCCCTTTGCCTACATTACCTCCAGTTGATGAAGAGGGTGCTGTTCAACCTGAACTTGAAACAATCCTCGAGAGAAGAATCAAGAAAGTAGGCGACCAGGTTGCTACTAAAGTTTTGATTAAATGGGTTGGAGCTCCTATGGAGGATAACTCTTGGGAGTTGTTGTACAAATTGAGGTCTGTCTATCCTCACTTGGTGGTCACTGTCTTATGATGGTCACGAGTGCCTTGGGGGCAAGGCCTTGAAGAGATGGAGAATGTCATGGGTGCTTTGGGGCGAGGCCTTGAAGTGGAGGTTGAGCTATGGTGAGTAAGAAGCATGGAAGCTATGCTGCATGAGGAGGAATGGAGGGGAGCTGGGAGAAGAAGCAGAAGAGGTTAATGGAGGGATGAGGGAGTAACGGTTGTAACTACTTTTAGAAATAAGAGGGAAGTCGAGTGTTTACTCATACGGTGCGTTTTGTAGTATTAGATGACAGTGTCGTTTTGTTTGTAAAAGTTGTGTGTTTTGGCTTTTAAGTGAAACGGTGAGTATTGTGGTTAGAAGTCATAGGCTGCGACGTTTTAAGTGTCATGCATGGTCGTTTTGAGTCATCTTCATGCTCTGCGCCTACAAAAGTAGCACAGCTCTTCTATAATTGTCATTGATTGATCATTGAAGTTTAGTTCAATTTGGAGGTTGGGAATTCCTCAAAAATTCATTGTCAAGATTCACGAAGGGAATCTTGCATTGAAATATCCTTGTCTTGTGGTGTGAGATCTTCTTAATTGATTCTGTGTATATCATTGAGAAGGTGCAGTAGTGTTCTTGTTAAGAAGTACATTACATGGCGCTACTCCACCCCAGTGATTTTCGCGTTAGTAGAACCCACTCCGATTCGTCTTCACTCGCATCAGCCGAGGCTATACCAGTGAAAAAGTAAGATTTTTTCGACACCCTAAGTTGCCGTTCTTCATCATCGTCGGCCCTTTTCCAACTGTAGTGGGTTATCGCCCAATTTTCCATCCTGTCGTCTCCTCCAATCGGTTGGAATCGATTTCCCAAGGTAAATTACTCTGTTCTATTTCTTTATGGTTCTTAATGAAACCGGGAGAATGGTAGAAACAGGGGTGTTTTGCTATAATATTGCTGCTTAGGTTTTGAGAAGCACACACCTTGGCTCTGTTTCTTGTAGTGCTATTTATCAATGAAGTTGTGTATTTTATAGTGGGGACTTGGGTTGCTAATTGTTGTTCTTTTGGATTAAGGTTTTTATGGTTCTGACAGTCTTGCGTTTTTGCGTTAATGGGTCTGTTTAATTACCTTAACCCATGCAAGTGCACTCCCAGGTTCAAATCGAATAACAACAATTTCCTAATTTCCAGGGGTAGATTCAATCTAGGATTCCACCAGTACTCGACCCAAAACCATAATTCCAAATAAACAAAATGAATAAAGCAATCCAACATGTTTTAATCACATCCAGCTAAAATACAATTGAACCTTACTTATGAAATGGATGTAATAGTTTTCAAAATTAGAACAACTTCAGAAGAATCCTACAAAATTATTACATGCAAGTATAGTTAAAAGGCCATGACAAAGGGAGAAAGAAGTTCAGAATATTACATGCAAGTATGGTTGAAAGAGCCCTTTAAAGCTGATAGACAGAGTTAAATGCATGTCATAGAAACCGAAAGTTAACAATCTGGTTCCAGAGCAACTCAAGCATTTTGTCTAAAGATGTAGGGGCGAACTATTGCCAAGTACGACAATTTTCACATTGCAAAGTCATCGACTTTGTTGCACCGGCTAATGATTTTCATCAAGTAATGCCTCATTAACTTGCCTCCTGTTACTTGGCATGGCATTCTATGACAAGATGGAAGTAGCACGTACGTGTTTGTACTCTGAGACTATCTAATAATTACTCGAATGTAAAAAAACATGGAACGACCTTGATCTCTATCATGCCCCCCACCAATATGGGAAAAAGAGTGCACCTGGTGAACCAAAATTAATGAAGAAACATGTATATATTGTCCATCCAAGAAGGTGAAAAGTCATACGCACTATCATCCTGGTTGATATATGCTTGCTTCCCAAAGATTTTTGTTGAACAGTTGTACAGAGAAACTTGTATTCTCAAGTCAACTATCAAGTCAACTAAGAAAATGGGATCGATTATTAGCTGGAGGAAAATTGAATATTACATCAGAAGAATTAGAAACTTTGAGTCTGGCTAGAGCATTTTCAGCTAAAAAGTAATAAAATGAAAGGGGCGGTTCCATTTATAATATGCAGTACCGGAACATCATGAATGCACCAATGCCACTTAGGATACATAGTCTCTCAAACCTGCTTTCATTTCTTATCTTCTCCTCTTTTAACTCACTCTGCACTTTTGAGTACAAATGACAAGACTTGAGAACTTCACTATAACTTTTGCTCCTGTGGCAGCTCAATGCTTCCTTCAGGATAAGCAAACTGTTTCTTCCATTAACATGAGCACCTTCCATATCTTCCAACTGCATGCACACAGCTTGAGGCTCCACTATCCCCTTTATAGTCATTTCGTTTTTAGCCATGTCTACCTCAACACCCTCCACTCCTGATAACAATCATAAACAGAAGTTATGATTGAACCCACGTTCCTGCACATGCACACATATTAAATCAAAGAAACAAAACTTCAGTTAACAATTAATAAAGAAATGGGACCTCTAATCCTCCTTATTGTCTTCTCGATCTTCTTGGCACATCCAACACAATGCAAATCCACGTACAAGATTAATGGAGATGGTGGTTTTGCCTCTTACTTCTCCTCCTGTGGCCCTCCTGTGGCTTCTGATCTTCCTGTTTCTCCTCTGTTTTCTCTTCTGCTTTCTCCTCTTTCTTCTCCTCTGCTGAAGCTTGTTCTTACAAAAATGCAAATGAAATAACAACCAATAAGGATAGACGAAATGGATCCCCCCAAAACAGCCAAAGACTCAATAAAAATGAATGAAACTCTAAAATGCAAAGAACATGCAGAAACTTACCTGTTTAGCTTCTTCACCCATTTCTATCAATCGCGAGTAAGATACCAAACTCAAGTTGTATAAAATCGGGGGAAGAAATTAAATTAGAAAGGGAAGGAGAAAGGGAGGGAGAGGTAACAATGAGAACAGAGTGATTATATATACAGACACTGAAATTATAATGGATGGAAGGTGGGACTACTGCCTATAAAGTTCAACATGAACTGTAATATTCCTGAGCACATGCAGTGCCACTACTTTTTTTTTTTTTGAAAGTGAGACCGATCTCATTAATCAACTTAACATTACATCGGGCATTACTGCCTCTCCCAAGACTAAGTGAAGAACCTCAGGAGGGCCATCATAAATCCAAACCTTTTCACTAACATTCTTAAGAGCTACCTTAGCTGCCATATGAGCAACTTTGTTTACTGATCTGGGCGCAAAACATAGACTCCAAGCTTGGTTCCTGCTCATCAGTTGCTGGAGGTCTTCAATCAGCTGGCCATTCCGTGAATTATCTTCTCTTTTGGAAATGACTGCATCTACAACTGCCTTTGCATCGCCATCAAAAGAAACTTGGTTAAAACCAAGTTCAATGCACAGATTCATAACTCTAAGGAGAGCAACACATTCCGCTTGGGCTGCTGAAGAAATGTGCTCCCTTGTATCTGTCACTACAACTTCCAACCTACCATATGAGTCCCTGACAATAATACCCATTCCCATCCTACCATTGGCTTTTACAAAAGCTGCATCAAAATTCACTTTGACATAGGGCCATGTGGGTGGTTCCCATTTTTGCTCTGCTCCTCTTCTGGTGTTCCCTTTGGCACCCTGTGAACTCTTAAAGTTAGCTTCTTGGAAATCAGATAGCATATTCCGAGCCTTTCTTGCCAATATGCTAGGGTGAACAAACTGGTTTTGAAAAATAACACTATTCTTCCTTTCCCACAACTGATAGAACATAACTGAGGCCAACTCCAATCTATCTTTACTCACTTTTTTTTCCATCTCCATCCACAACATCTGGAAGTCCGAATGGTAGCTCTTCCATTTGCAAAAAACACTAGAATCATCTCCCCATACATCAGATGCCGCTGGGCAGTCCCACAAGACATGCACCATAGTCTCAGCTTCATGTTTACAGATAGGACAGATGTTATTCTCGATACTTTTCTTCCTATAAAGATTTTCTTTGGTAGGAAGAATATTATTGAGGCACTTCCACATGAACACTTTCACTTTTCCAGAAATATTTAATCCCCACACATCCCTCCACTGCACCTGACTTTCACCCCCATTCGAGCCTTCACCTCCCTTTCTTTTCAATATCATAGTTTCTAAAAAGTAGGCACTCTTGACAGAAAAATTTCCATTCCTTGACCCCACCCAAGTTAGTTTATCTTCATTACCTCTGCTGCTTATCAGAATGGAGCATATAACTCTAGCTTCCTCTTCATGGAAAACAGCTTTTACCATTTCAGTCTTCCAAGAATAGCTATCTTCTGCAATCAGTTCAGCCACTCTAGCCTCGGGACTCAGAGTGTTCATAGGTGTCTTAATCTAGAAAGTAACTGGCCTAGGAAGCCATTTATCCTTCCAGATCTTTATGCTCTTACCACTACCAACCCGCCACACTGCCCCTTCCTTTATAAGCTCTAAACTGGACCACAGACTTTTCCACATGAAGGAAGGGCCACCTCTTATTTTTGCCTCTATCAAATCACACTTCGGAAAATATTTCTGTTTTAGAACAAGGGAGACCAAAGACTTTGGTTCTTTTATCAGTCTCCATAATTGTTTTGCTAGAAGTGCTTTGTTGAAGCTACTTAGATCTCTGAACCCCAAGCCTCCTTTACTCTTGACCTCGCCCAGCAGCCTCCATGCTTTCCAATGGATCCCTCTTCCCTCTCCTTTATTACTCCACCAAAACCTGGCCATGATAACTTCTATTTCTTTGAGGAGAGTTCTCGGCAATTTAAAAAGGCTCATGGTATAGGCTGGAATGGCCTGCAGCACACTCTTTATGAGGATCTCTTTCCCAGCTGAAGAAAGAAGTTTGGTTTTCCAGCTATTGATCCTTTTCCATATCTTTTCCTTCAACCCTCTAAAAGTGTTATACTTTGATCTCCCCACCATCGTTGGGAGACCAAGGTATCGATTATCGTCATTGCATCTCAGCCCATTAATTTGCTGCAAAATAAACTCCTTGGCTTCCACCCTTGTATTTGAACTGAAGAAAACACTGGTTTTCTCTTTATTAAGAGTTTGTCCCGAAGCTTCCTCATACATTTTTAGTAAGTCATGAATAATATACCATTCACCCAATCTTGCTCTACAGAAGATCACACAGTCGTCAGCAAATAAGAGATGATTAATCCTCAATCCACCCCTTGATACTTCAACCCCCTTTATGAGTCCCTTAGATTCTGCATTAAACAGTAGAGAGCTGAGACCTTCGACACAGATTAAGAACAGATAAGGAGACAAGGGGTCACCTTGTCGAAAGCCTCTTGATGGGAAAAAAGTTTCGCCTGGTTCCCCATTAATTAAAACCGCATAAAAAACTGACTTGACGCAAGCCATCACAAGATCTGTCCATTTTTTCCCGAAACCCAGCTTAAGCATCATTGCTTCAAGAAAAATCCATTCGAATCTGTCGTATGCTTTTGACATGTCTAACTTTACAGCCATATGCCCTTCTCTTCCTTTATGTTTTGAGTGCATGGTATGAAGGAGTTCATAAGCCACCATTATGTTATTGGTAATCAATCTATTAGGGATGAACGCACTTTGGTTCCAAGATATCGCCTTTTCCAGCACCTCTTTCATTCTATTAGCCATTACTTTTGAAATCAGTTTGTAGGCTACATTACAGAGAGAAATAGGCCTATACTCATTCATTGACATGGGTGAATTTACCTTAGGGATTAGGACAATGTGAATGTGGTTTAAATCCTCCTGCATCTTCCCTGTCCTTAAAAATTCTAGAACTGCCTGAGACACCTCTCTACCCACCAACTTCCAGTGTTCTTGGTAAAAACCTGCGCTAAAACCATCAGGCCCGGGTGACTTAAAAGGGGACATTTGTGATAGGGCCTCTTCCACCTTTTGTTTCGTAAAAGCCTGTTCCAAAACTTGTTGAACATCAGGTGACAATTTTGTATTAACCCCATTTATGCACTGGTTCACTGAAATTAAATCTGACTGCGTCGACTGAAAAATAGATGAGAAGAAGTTCTTGAAACCCTCTGCTATCTCTAGCTTCCCCGACAATACAACCCCATTCAAGTCAGATACTTTTGAGATTAAATTTTTTCTACTCCTTTGATTCACACAGGCATGATAAAACCTTGTGTTTCTATCCCCACTTCTCAGCTAGTGATTTTTTGCTCTTTGTCTCCACCATGAGTTCTCTTGGTCTAACAGAAAGTCTAAATCTTTGCTGATCCTTCGCTGTTGATGCAAGCTCTCAGGTTTTCCTTCATTCTGCAACCTACTTAACAAATTGGTCTTGTCCCGTATTGCTCTTGTTCTGTCCCTTACTAAGCGCCTACTCCAATATTTCAACCCCCTCCTGGTTGCTTCCAGCTTCCTCAGCAAACTATCCATATGGCTTACTCCCCCACTTCTGCCATTCCATGCTTAAGATATAACATCACTACATCCCTCCTCCTTGTTCCAGCCTACTACATATTTAAAGCAGTTATGCCATCTACGGACTAGAGGCTCTCGACTACTACATTGAAGGAGGATTGGATAGTGATCAGAGCACACAGCAATTAAAGTTTCCACACCAAAATCCGTAAACTTTGCTCTCCACGCTCTATTAGCTATGGCTCTATCGAGCCTTTCTCGAGTAAAGGTCTCGTCATCATGAAGATTGCACCAAGTAAACTTATTTCCCTTCCACCCCAAGTCAGACAGGTCTCCTTCTTCCAGGACCCTCCTAAACATTTTCATAAGTCTTTCACTACAAGGTCTTCCTCCCTCCTTCTCTTCTTTGAACAACACCTCGTTAAAATCACCAATAACAGCCCAACCCCCCTCAACAGGCTTAAAAGAAGAAAGTAACTCCCATGTTTGGTTCCTGAGATTTGCATTCGGGTGGCCATAAAAATAAGACAATAACCACTTAGCATTACTTCTCTCATCGTTTACCCAAACATTAATATGGTGTTGAGAGAAATTTAACAAGTCAATTAATTTTTCCTCCTGCCACAAAAGCATAAGTCCTCCACTCCTACCTCTAGCCTCGACTACAATACATCCATCAAACTTTAAACTCTTTGCAATCCTAATACCCTTTTCATAAGACAATCTGGTTTCCATCAGGAAAACCAAATCAGGCAGCTTGTCCTTCACCATCCTAAACTGTACAAAGAGCCACTTAATTTAATATTCCTTTTCTGATTATTTTTCAAACTCCAAGGCTGAAGAGGAATCTCAGAAGGGGGAAAAACCAATTTAAATGGAATGGCAGATTTGTAGAGAGAGGAGGGAAAATGGGTGAGGCCAAGAGAAAAGAGATAAGGTCAACATTGAAAAAAAAGACAGATGCATGGTAATACTTTCAATCACCAACCGACCGGGTTGATTTTTTTCATAAGGTGGCGAACGTTAGACATGTGTAGGCATCTGATGTGGGAAAAACCACACTTTGTTTTTTTTTTCCATCTGATCACCACCAATTTAGCGAATGAACAACTACCGCCAAGGTTGGTTGCTCTTGGTCCTTGGTTACTTCTAAGTGTTTTGACATGTATTAAGTCTTGAGTTCAAATCTAAATATAGATTCACTTTAGATTATAAATATTCGCCACCTAAGCATTCATTGAATTCTCTAGTGTGACCAGGGTTTAAGCTATAGCTCAAACTCGAGTTGAGGGAGCGCATATGGCTTCCCACCTTCTAGGTCCCTGTTGTTCGATTCGCAAACAGATAATGTGTTACCATGGTCATGCCCACGAAAGGTAGCCACCTCCGATTGTCTCTCCTACACTTTTCTTTAATCAAAATTTTCTTTAATCAAAATATAATAAAATAAAAAAGAACTCACCTAAGATGGTTAATTAAATTAGATAATTAATATCTTTTTTCATTTTAGAATTTTTTTTTCTTTTTAAATTTTTTATCTCCAATCACATGAATTGGTATATTGTATTTTAAGTAGTATTTGACTTATAAAACAACTTAACACATGCTACATTAATTGGTCTAATTGAAAATGACAAAAATCAAAACGAGGAATATATAGCTTGTTTATCTAGTTATTGCCCAATGTATATATTGGTGTCTTGGCTTCTTCACTGAAGTAGTACCTATCATGATTAACACTCGATAGTCTAGATATTGGCTTATATCCTGTTAACAGTAAGGATCTAAAAATCTAACAATAAGTTGTTAATTGTCTCAATGTGCGGCCTGTACACCATATCAAAACGAAATCTTGCTAATTGTCTCAAAATGCTGATAAAGAGATCAAGATCCTGGCTATACAAGAATTTTTTTTCCTTTTCTTCTTCCATTTTTTTTTTTTTTCCTGTTGAATGTGCTTATAATTAACATGTGTGCCTCTTTATTTCCAGCCGTATTCAGTATTTCTTTTGTTTTCAATACATCTATGAAATGATATGTCCAATATTTATTATAAAAAAAAAGGGTTATAGATTTTATGTATAGTACATATGCTCGATGCATGGCATAGCTATACATGCTTAGCATTAGTCTACAGTACCTTACTTATATTTGGCAGACAGTACTTGTGCATATGCTTCATCCCATGCCCATTGACGTATTTGATATATTGCTTAGCTTAAATTTCTAGTGTCATGTTTACGCATCAAACTCGTAAGAACTTATTTGTCTCAAAGGCGTATGGCTTTATAGAAAAGGCTCTGTTTTCAGGACCTAGATGTACATGACCCTCCAATTACACACCACCACATCATCATTTTAGTAATTCGAAAATGAGTGGGCGATTTTAACGGATTAAGATTTCTTAGAAGAAAAATATAAAACTAAAACCATAAATTCCTAACATCTTAATGCAAATAATTATTTTTAGGACAATAGCCAACCACAAAATTCATGCATGCCCTAACGACTGCATCTTATTCTGGAAGGAAAATGCTAATCTTAATGAGTGCCCTATATGTAAGGTTTCGCGATGGATGCCAACTACACATGGGTCACGAGTGATCTCTTAAAAAGTACTTTGGCATTTTCCACTGAAGCCAAGATTGCAGGGTCTCTTTGTGATAGACAATATAGCAGGTGATATGAGATGGCATAAGGAGCAGCGGGTACCCGATGAGACTAGTACGAGACATCCTGCTAACTCTGAGTCTTGGAAGACATTTGATGAAGCCCATTGTTATTTTGCTAGGGATGCTCGCAACGTAAGATTCGGTTTGGCCAGTGACAACTTCAATCCTTTCAACAACCTAGCAAAGCCTTATAGCATTTGGCCAGTAATTCTTATCCTGTATAACTTGCCGCCATGGTTATGCATGAAAGACCAATTCTTCATCACATATGTATAGATGTTTATTTGCATTCGTTAATTGATGAGTTGTTTGAATTTTGGAAATATGGATTACCTGTTACTAAGATAGGATTATCTAATTGTTGTACATCCACTAACTATTGTATAAACATATTGCCAGGAAATATGGCATTAGGATTAGTTAACACTAGGATTACTTATTTCAAGGAGACATGCTTCCAGAAAACGTGCATGGGCCAGGAACTATGCAGGAATATGGCCAGAAAATCTGACACTAGTGTGTAAATTCTTCTTTATATATAGATGTAAAAACCCTATGGAAAAGGCATTCAGACCAACTTTGACTTGGCATCAAAGCCCCTCTGATTTCAGTCGCGTTGGTCTTAATCACATTGTGCGATTTTTAATCGCTATTCTTGGGAGAATTTTATTTCTCATTCAGCAAGTTCTTTATTGCTCGTAGTGAGTCTCGGTGACTTCTGTGGAGTCAAATCTTGTGAGTTTGAATTTTGGTGGCTGTCAGACCATTTTATATAGAGTTGTGAACTTTTTCCTTCGGTGCGGGCCACTCCTCTCGGTGGTTCTCTCTGTGGTGGTTGTGCGCCTTTATGGCTGTCAGCATGGTGCCAAGTCTCTCGGATCAACCTCACATTGAAGCCAAGAGCAGGGCAAATACAGAATCTCTCTGTAACATTGGAATTACTCCAAGTAAAGTTTGAATTCAAAACTCATGAGATGGCCAAAAAACTGCCTTCCTTATTTTCATCCTTTCTTAAATAGTAATCCAATAATACAATCTCCAACTCCAACTAGGAAAGCAATAAACTAGGAAGAAGTAAACTAGGAAACAATAAACTCAGAAAGCAATAAACAGAAAAAAAAAGAAAAGAAAACAAATTGCAGCAAATACGTAAACTTCCTAAAATCCAGCAAATCATAACAGCTCCAATGTTCACGGGATCCTTGGTCACGGAATTATGGGAGATCTTTCTCCTGATTTGCATCACGGCACTATCTATGGCCGTCGACTTCGTTTGTGGTGACTGGGTGTCCATCGGCTTCCTCAGTGGCTGCCGAGTGTGTTCTCTCGCACGTCTGTGGTTTCCGAGTTGTGGACTGGTCATCGTGGTGGCTATCGGCAGCTGCAAGTGGTGTTTCTGTGCCATTCGGCACCTTCTGTGGTGATTGACGACGTAAATGGGTGGCTTGAGGTTATTGGCAGGTTCTGTGGGGAGCTGAGTGGTGGTCGACCACTTCTGGGTTGGCTGATGACAGTGCTTGCGTGGTGGTGGCGGCTCTCTCTGAGGTTGTCGGCAACTTCTGTGGCAGTCGGCGACTCCGTGGGTGGCTGGGCTCCTGGGTGCTCGACGAAGGGGCTGTGTAGTTAAGGCTTCCGTAGTTGATCAAGAAAGGGCAAGGTGTTGACATAAGGTAATTTTAAGTGGGTTTCTCATCTTTGGGCCTTCCGTAATTAATCTGAGCCTTAATTTCGGCTGGTGACATTTTTTTGAAATCTGGTTGTGTTTGGACTCTTATTTGGATTTGGCCTGATTTGAGTTAGACTTGCAATTTATTGGGGATTATTTGGTTTTTTAGTGCCTTTCATCATGTCTATTGAAAATACTATTGTACGATTTACTGGAAAGAATTTTCCTACGTGGGAATTTCAGTTTAAGATGTTTTTGAAAGGAAAAGAATTATCAAATCATATTGATAGTTCTGCTAAGATTCCCACTTGTGAAAAAGAACTAGCTCAATGGGAGGTCAGGGATGCTCAGGTGATCTCTTAGCTGCTGGGGACGATTGAGTTTCTACTTGTGACCAATCTTCGCTATTTTACTACGGCTCAGGCTATGTGGAATTATCCCCACCGTATTTACCACAAAGATCACAGTGCCCGAAAATTTCAATTGGAGTTGGAAATGAGCAATTACAAGCAAGGTAATTTTACCATTAAGCAATTTTATTCAGGTTTTATTAATCTTTGGAGCGAATATTCTGCTATTCTTCATGCAAAGGTTCCATCTACGGCACTTGAGGCTCTTAAAGCGGTTCATGATGAAAGTCAACGCGATCAATTTTTGATGAAGCTCCGGCCTGAATTTGAATCTGTTCGAGCCGGTTTATTGAACCGTCATCCAATTCCTTCCTTGGATACTTGTTTGGGAGAATTGTTGCGTGAAGAACAACGGTTATCCACGCAGATGAGTATGAACTTTGAAAAGATCTTTTCTGATGCCACGAATGTAGCTTATGCCGCACAAGGGAAAGGGAGGCACTAGTTGCAATGTTTCAGTTGCAAGGAGTTTGGTCATATTGCTCGCAATTGTTCTAAAAAAGTTTGTAACTATTGTTAGAAAGCGGGCCATCTCATCAAAGACTGTCGAGTGCGGCCTCAAAATCGTCAATCCCAAGCTTTTCAGGCTGTTGTCCAGTCATCTTCTTCTTCTTTTGCACCACCCATAGTAAGCTCCAATTCATCTGTTCTCACACTAGCAATGGTCCAACAGATGATTGTGTCTACTTTTATGGCCTTAGGCCTACAAGATACGAGTACTAACGCCACTTCTTGGATCATTGATTCTGGTGCTTCTAATCATAGGACTGGTAATACGACGAGTCTTCATGATGTTCGCAAGTATAAAGGGACACAAAATATTCAGATTGCTAATGGTAGTACCCTTCCTATTACTGCTGTTGATAATCTGGGCTCTTCATTTCGCGATGTTTTTGTCTCTCTTGACCTGTCTACCAATTTGATTTCTGTAGGACAATTGGTAGATAATAACTGTGATATTCATTTTTCTCGTGGTAGTTGTCTTGTACAGGATCAGGTGTCGAGGACGGTGATTGCGAAGGAGCCTAAAGTTGGACGCTTATTTCCTCTACAGTTTTCCATTCCTCCTGTTGTTTCTCTTGCTTGTACAGCTACTGCCAATAGAAATGAAGTCTGGCATAAGAAATTAGGTCACCCTAATTCTGTTGTCCTCACTCATCTTATGAAAAATGGTTTTTTGGGCAATAAAGAATCTTTTTCTTCTTCTCCTATATCTTTTGATTGTGCTACTTGTCATCTTGGTAAAAGTAAAGATTTACCTTTTCCTACGAATGGTAGCCGTGCTTCTAATTGTTTTGAGATTGTGCATACTGATGTTTGGGGCGTGAGTCCTGTCATTTCTCATGGTCAGTATCATTATTTTGTGACGTTTGTCGATGATTATAGTCGATTCACTTGGATATATTTTCTCCGTTCCAAAGTTTACGTGTTTTCTGTTTTTCAAACCTTTGTTGCGCTTGTTGAGACACAGTTCAGTACTTGTATCAAAATCTTACGCTCCGACTCAGGGGGAGTACATGTCTAATTCTTTCCAGATTTTTCTTCAGCAAAAGGGAATTATTTCCCAACGTTCTTGTCCTTATACCCCTCAACAAAATGGAGTCGCTAAGCGTAAGAATTGTCATCTCTTAGATGTTGTTCATACTTTGTTGATTGATTCTTCTGTTCCTTCTAAGTTTTGGGTAGAAGCTTTATCTACTGCTGTCTATTTGATTAATTGTTTACCTACAACCACTCTAAATTATGATTCTCCATATTTTTGTTTATTTGGCATATCTCCTGAATATCAATCCTTTCATACTTTTGGGTGTGTTTGTTTTGTTCATCTGCCACACGTTGAGTGTCATAAGCTGGCTGCCCAATCTGTCACGTGTGCCTTTATAGGATGTAGTCCTACTTAGAAAGGATTTGTTTGTTATGATGCTCATGCAAACAAATTCTGAATTTCCTGGAATGTAATTTTCTTTGAAAATCAGTACTTCTTTCAGTCTCAGGTTGTTTATGATCCTCCTATTACTCTTCTACCCGCATTTGATAATGTGTCTTCTTCTATTGAGTGATATAAACCAGGTATGGTGTATCAACGTCTTCGTCCCCCTTCTTCCACACCCCCTCCAGACACTGATCCGTCACCTGATTCTATGGTTATAGTACCTCGGTGTTCCACGAGGGTCACACATCCACCAGATAAGTATGGTTTTCCTCATACCTTGCTTACTGCCACTCTCAACACTGTTTCTGTTCCTGTAACACCCCGTATTTTAGTGTATTTTAATGAAGGATTATTTTAATTAATTTAATGATTGATTCTCTAGTTTTAGTATTTTGGGAGTTTTAGAATACTATTTTATAATATTTTAAGTTGTGAAAATATTTTATTGGGCTTTCTTCTTATTAATTATTATTTTAGATTTAAATTGATCTTTGATTTAAATTGGTTCGTTTATGGGTTTTAAAATTATTATTGTTTTATTTAAAGCATTTCACTGCGTTTGATTAATTTTAATTAGTGTTATGCAATTTAATTGCCTTTTATTTTAAAGTATGTAATTGTTGGAGTTTAATATTTTATTTTAATTAGTTTTGAGTTTATTTTATTTTATTTAATTTACTGGTTTAAAAATAATGTTTTTGAGGACCAGTTGTGACTCGAAAGTGGTGAAGATTGGACCTCATTTCTTTTCCCCCATCTTTTCTTTTCCTCTTTCCTTTTTCTCTTTCTTTTCTTTTCTTTTTCTTCTTTTTTT